>PVJX010013647.1:0-46889 GCA_004027295.1 Dolichotis patagonum | reverse complement strand
TTTTTTTTTTTTTGGTCCCGGGGATCGAACTCACGACCTTGCGCTTGCCAGGCAGGCGCTTAAGCCACTGAGCTAAATCCCCAGCCCCTGATACATAATTTACCCTGGTGAGATGAAGTGTAAGAAAAGAAGAAGAAATGTAGGAAAGATAAACTTACCAGCCTCTCTGCCATGACTAGGAGCATGTTCACTGCATCCAGGCGATGACTAATATCCTCCCAGTACGAAGTCAGGGTAACGACTGGCTTTGTGTGGGCCCAGGGTAAATAGTAATAGTGGTTTCCTGGTGTGGAGCATCAGGAGTCAGTGACACTGGACACTGGACAACAGTTTTACTAAGAGATGTGAAGACTGAACTACTGAGTAATCTACGTGCTTGTGGAATGGTCTGGGGGCAGTCTGTTCTGTAATTTTATTCAAATAAGCAACAAAGGAATAAATAGTTCTTGTTCTCTCAGTATTGTGAAAATTTATTTCACCTTTTTCTTCTCCTACCAATATACAGGCATAATGGCTGCCAGAGGGAGAAGACTGCGTGCTAACGTGCACCCGCTGTGAGCCCACAGAGTTGAGAACGTCTGTGTCAATCTTACCATCAAACACAGCACGGCTGTACTGAGTTGTTGATGCCAAAGGCTTGCACGTCGTGTCGAACTTGTTGCCGTAGTTCCCAATGCTGACTTCAAACTGAATGGCTTCGCCAACATCTTGCAACATAGTGGCTGAATGGAACACAGCGGAAAGACTGTACTTCCGCCTTCGCTGATATTTCTGTGAAGGACAAGTAGACATAAAGTTAAAAAAAATTCTTTTTCCCTTATTTACATGTGGATTTCTAGCAGATGTGATTATAAATCTACTTAATTAGTGCTGAACTAAACACCAAAGGTTGCCCTCATACTCACACGAGTGGGAAAAAGACAGATGTTGACTGCATCACTGATTGAAATCAAGGGGGAAAAATACAAATGACCATCTGTAGGTCACTGCTTGAATAAATTTTATTACAGCCATGTAACAGAATGAAAGCTCTCAGTGACTTAAGTAGATCCATATGCACAAACAGAAAACATCTTATTTTACTTTCCTAGTACTATTTTGTGGTTTTACAGATCAAACACAGGGCCTTGTGCATGCTAGGCAAGAACTCGATGGCTGAGCTTCATCTTTGGCCCCTACGGCAGTATATTTTAAGTGAATTCATTAAGGATATTTTTAACAGAGGCATATGCATGAAGAAGGTATGGAAGAAAAGGGCTCAGATTGTTAACACGTCTATCGGAAAAGGTTGAGAGATTATGGTAAATTTTGTTTTCTATCTTATACGTGCTTAATTTATGAATTGCTTTCAGTGTTCATTTCCTAATCATAAAACAGATTTTAATGTCACATTTAAAAAAAAGTGGAATTAGGTCTCCTTCCTTCCTTCCCTTCACTGTCACTGGTTTACTGAGGGTGTGCTGTGAGGCACAGGGCTGAAGATAGGGCTCTGAGTCACCATGCTGAGTGTCTACTGGCCTAGCAGAAGTCAGAGTCCTCCTCTGTGGGCCTGAGGTGCATAAAATCTCTTGAATCCCTGCCCTCCCCTGGCTCAGATGGGGCTTCTCCTTCTTGTAACCCACAGCCCTCCGACCTTCAGCCCCTTTGTCTTCTCTCAGACACATAATGGTCTAAGCAGCTGTGCTTTAGTATGTGCAAGGCACTCCACTCCACCACTTAGTACTGTCCACCTACAGGGCCTGTTCTGGAACCCTGATGGGATCTAGTTCTGTGTACACTTCTCCAGGAGGGAGGTGAGAACACTGCTGTTTATCGCAGAGGTCACATTGCTTACGTGCTCCACTGATTAAGCTACAAGACTCACAAATAATTACATTCAAATTGCATGACAAAGTTCTCACCAGAGCACCTTTAGTTCAAAAGCCCCTTGAGAAGCACTTGAGCCCTGTACTCCTGCTGTTTGAGACTAGTGGTCACAAAGATATCACACTTCAGTGTATGATGACTTTTTGTTGTATTTATTTTCTTCCAATTGCTACCTTACTACCAATTTTGTAGCACAATCCAGCAGTAAAACAGCAATGCCTTTCACCTCTGGGATTGTAATAAAAATTATTTTTATGGCTATCATGTTGAGTGAAATTAGCCAGACACAGAAAGATCAGTATCACAAGTTTTCTGTGGAAACTAACAACAAGAACAACAAAAAAGATGAACTGAAAATAGAGGGTGGACTGTTGGTGGAGGAGGTACGGAAAGGTGTGGGAAGGAGGGCCGGAGAGAGTCGTAAGAAGGGTAGATTCAACTGAAACCCACTACAGGCATGGATGGAAATGTCAGCGTGAAACCTATTAATTTGCACATTTCATACGATGGAATAAATATGATAAGAACACTTGATTCTTGGAGGATGTTTATTATGTAATTATCTTTTCCTTTACTGTCCATCCACACTGTGGTCCTTAATAAAACGAACCATAGTTATGGGCGGATCTTCAGGCTCGTAGGAGGCAAGGATGTGGTCACATTTTTAGAGAAGTACTCAGAAGAGCATTTTGAAAACCTTTGAAAAAAGTGTGGACAGTAACGTATTTTACCATTTTAGAATATGATTCAGTGGTTTTAAGTCCATTCACACTGCTGTGCTACCATCACCACACGACATCCCCAGAACTTTTTTATCTTTCGAAACTGACACTCTGTACTCATTAAATAATGCCTCGTTAAATAACACCACCATTAAATAACGCCTCCCCTGCCCAATTCGATTGTACTTTCTGTTTTTATGAATTTGACTATCCTAAGTACCCAGTTTAAGTGGAATCATGCAGTATTTGTCCTTCTGGTTCAATTCCCTTATAAGTTCTCAGTATCATCCATGCTGTAGCATGTGTCAGAATTTCCTCCTTTTTCCAGGCCAAATAACATTCCGTTAAAGAAATATACCTCATCTTGTTTATTCACTTATCCACTAATGGACATGTGCGTTGCTTTCACCTTCTAGCTAATGTGAATAACACTGCTTTGCACATGGGTATACAAATATCTGAGTCCATGCTTCCAATTCTCTTGGGTCTATATTCAGAAATGGAATTATTGTATCACATGGTAACTCTTTTTAATTTTCTGAAAACTATTCCAAGAATTTCTGACTATGCAATCACATGTAGTCTTGTAAGTGCAGGGGATGTACAACCCTCTGTACATCCCATCATTCTAAAGTCTTCATTTTAGTTAAAGGAATTTTTGATACAGTCTAAAAAATCTCCAATAACATTTTGTTAGAAATCTCTCAGCATCAATCTTTTTGGAAGACTTTATAAAACAATGGTTTCTAGCCTGCACATTGAGTAATGTAGGGAACATTAAGTTGGGTGTCATGAGTTTTAAAGCTTCCCTAAGTTAGTCCCGTCTCACTTTGGTAGAGAAACTTGAGGAACTCAAGCTACTGGTCAGGATCTCTGGTTAACTACTCACAACCAAGTCCTCATTCAGGAATGCTGTGGAAATTTTGTGTTTTCATCTGGATTGTGTAAAAATCAAAAAGTAGGAAGTTATTGGTATTAGTCAGAACTTATATATATAGTATAACTTCTTCTTTGTAAACCACTTAGGATGATAAAAGGAAAGGGAAGGAGCCGAAAATAGGAAGCATAATTTGAGACCCATGTCAGGACTCAGAAGAAAATGAGCAGTATTTAAGCCAGGGGCAACAGAGAAAGTTCCTGAGGTGGTCCAAGGAGGGGCAGGGACACCGCCTCTGGCTGGGTCTTGTCTTCCCTGCCAACCTCCACTTGAGCCAGAATCTCATTCGGCTTCCTCGATGTTCCCACACAGCACACGAATAATCTCCCATAGAAGCCCTGATAGGACCCTCACGCTGGAGAGACTGAACTTTGAAAAGAATAATTTGGGTTTCTGGCCATGACTCAACTCCCAGCAGACTGGTACATGCTGTGAGGAGGCTGCTGAAGGTGGCACGCCCCAAGGACCCCACTGCAAGTCCGAGGTCCTGGAGCAGCATGGCATCTGCTTACCTGCCCCAGAGCACCACTGTACCAGACTAGGGCAGCCGAGGCTTCTGCCTGCCCTCTGCTCTTCCCCACTTCCCTGTGCCCTCGGGCCACAGAGGTGGCAAGAGGAAAGAGCAAGAAACATCATCTAGAGAAGTTATTATCTCCAGTGTTTATTCTGGACCCCCACCCTTAGGGCCCTGGGCAAAACTGCCCACACTGGCCAACTGTCGTGTGTTGGACACAGGGACATTTCTTTGCTGGGGCAGAAACTTGGGCTTTCCTGCTTGTCAGTGAGTAGCGAGAACTATAGACGAAGTGACACAGGCAGAATTTCAGAAGTAGATTTGGGGAAAAGATGAGCTTTTGTCAAGCGGGATACTGACACGGGGTAACGGTTCTTGAAAGTGGCTGTGGGCACACAAGCACAGGACATTAAAGGAAGATACGCACCAAAGAAAGTCGCCCAACTTGTCCCCTTCTGTCCCCTTCTGAGGGTGACTGACTCGAGTGGAGCTGATGGAAAATCAGGACCCGCTCCTTGAAGCGATGTTTAATGAACCCAACCAAAAAGAGGTCATGAGAAGGTTCCAGTTGGGAAGGAGCAAGATTTCAGGTTCATGAAATGCTCCCAGAATTTGTTAGGTCACACAAGTAGGCTGGGAAGGAGGACCGGGGACATAATTCAAGAACAGACCTCAGCTCACAGGGACAAAAGCAGGGCCCCTGTGGCAGGGCAGAGGTTTCAGAAGCCAGGAGGTGCAGGAATAATGCTGGGTCCTCTCCTGTCCTGCTGGTTCTATTATGGAAGTGGCCAGGCTGGACTCTGCTGTCCCTCCACGCTGGAGCAAAGCCAACCTGTGCTCCAGGGAGAAGGGGGTGCTCTGGGCAACCTTGTCTTTTTGTTGCAGCCTCCTCCACTCCTCCAAAAGCTTTTGTTATTTGCATACAGCCCAGGGCACAGGACCTTTGTAAGAAGGACAGGGTCACAGCCATACTCTAGGTTCCTCCTGGCAGGTGGCACAAATATAATTTTCTCACTTTCCTGTGGGCTCCTCATCTGCCTCTGATAGTGGTAGGGCCCCAGAATCTCAGCTCCTCTCCTGACTTTTAATGCTGTTAAAAGCATTTGTTTCACTTCATTTTTCCATTTAATTTTGGTTTTTATTAAATTTATATACAAGCTGTTTAGTTGCCTGTATTTCATTATCTGGAACAAAAAAACAAGTTCTGTTTTACGTACCAGTCAAGAAAACACTATATTCTTATGTTGTTGACATATATTGTAGGCAATGTATATTATTTGCTGTCTTAGTTTTTGTTTTTATTTTTACCAATGAATAAAACAAACTTCTTTGCCTATATGTTTGCTATTTTCAGTAAAGAAAACTAATTTGCTTTTGCATTTCTGTTAATAAAAGATATTTTTGTTTTATGTTTTGTTGGGTCACTTCTCTCCATCCTGCCTTAATAGTTGCTTAAAAAAAAAAGAAGAAGAAAAGGAGTTTAGACTTAAATTGTGTTTTGGTGATGAGAAAATTAAACAGGCATAATAGGCCAGACATGACACCACCTGTAATGCCAGTACTCGGGAGACTGAAGCAGGAGGATTGCGGTGAGGTTGAGGCCAGCCGGGGCTACATAGTGAGTTCAAGGCCAGTCTGAACTGTTTAGTGAGACTGTCTCAAGAAACCAAAATAAATGAATAAATTAAATTAAATTTAAAAATAAACAGGCATAATAATGATGGGATGTCTGTCCATCACGGTGTTTCTTTTAACTCTCGATTCCAACTGACATCATTAAGAGTCAAGTGCAATCTGTAATTACTCAATTTCAATTACTCAGTACTCAATTAGAATCATCACACTATTGTTGTGGATTTCCTTGGAGGCCAGTGGTGAATTCTAGGCACCTTCCTGTGTGATCCTGGCAGTAAACACCATATAAACTGCCTCATTTTTCCCTCTCCTCTTTTTCCTTTTTCTGAATGTATCCTCAAGGTCTGTATTGATTCCTGGACTTTATATACAGCTGAGTGTTATGGAGTGGCTAGAAAGACATTGACTAGGATCTTTTTGACTGGGGGTTCTGTTACTTTTGGTTTTGTCTTTTACACAAGTAAAAAACAACACAAAGTGGCCTTGCCTTACATGATCTTACAGTGTAAACCCCTGAAATCTGCCTATAAAGGCTCTTCTTGATTTATAGCCTATCTTGCAGGATTCAGCTTGAAAGGCAAAATAAATCCAGCATTCCAGGTCTTCAGTAGTTTAATCCTTTTTTGTTATTGTATTATGGTAGCCTTATCACTTGTATCTTAGTAAATTTGAGCTACTATCACAAAATGAAAGTTGATGACTTACAAATAACAGTATTTCTTTCTTATAGCTCTAGGGAGTGGGCAGTTCCATATCTGGGTGCCAGCAGATTCGATGCTGACAAGGGCCACCATCTAGCTGTGTCCTCATGTGGCAGAAGGTGCAAAGAGGCTCTCTGGGGCCTCTTTTATGAGGGCACTCATCTTACTCATGGGGACAGGACTCCTATGATCTGATCGCCTCCCAAAGTCCTCACCTCCTAATACCATCACCAGCGCAGTAAGGTTTCAACCTAAGAATTTTAGGGGAATACAAACACCCAGATCATGCTACTGTGGAAAGACTTTTTCCTGAAATAAAAGCAACTCTCAAAATTTGAAAGTATCATAATATTCTGTAATCTCTCCATAAACTGTCACAATGTACCTGAATGTTTGGAGGGGGGTCTCTTTTCCCATCTGAAATGAGACCTGCTGCACCAGTGCGGGGAAGAGCCTCGTCCTCACGGTCCATGCACACCATGTGGCTCAGCGCACTCACCAGCAGCCCATGCCTGCCTCTCAGAGCATCTGCCTCACAACTGCTTAAAAACCCTGGGATGACTCAAGAATGGCATCGTGGTGCTAACTGCATAATGGTATAAGTTATCAGTAAGGAGGGCATGAAGACTAGGGTGGTGAAACTGAGCTTGATTTATTGAGAGTTATCCCCCAGTACATTATTGTAAAAACCTGGCCTTTGTATCCACTTTTGTAAGAAGTTGGCCCACCAAAGCTCAAATAAACAACCTAATAATAAAAAAAGCCACACTAAGACTTTTAAAGTTGAAACAAAGGGCTGGGGATTTAGCTCAGCGGCTTAAGTGCCTGCTTGGCAAGCACAAGGTCATGAGTTCAATCCCCAGTACCAAAAAAAAAAAAAAAAAAAAAAAAAAAAAAAAAAAAATGTTTTTCCTTTTTCTGCTCTGAAGCCTGACATATACCAGCTATCTTTGAAGATAAGAATAACCAGTGACAGTACTTATAACTTTGAGTGGCAACTCTTGTGGTGAACTCCTCACAACACCTACATCCAGTTAACACATAGAGTGTTCTGTGCTTGCCAGTTTTCGGTAAGGTGACATCTCGAAGAATGAAGCAAGTTTCAGCACCCCACACAGGGCTGCTGCAGACACAACAAGAAGTTACTGGAGGCACTTGTTAGATGACAGGTCTTTCTCCAACTCTACCACTGCTGACTCTTTATCCCTGGGTGTCCCCTTTGGGTCTGCTCAAGTGGTCAGTGGCCAGCCACTTTACCTCCGGTCCTTTAACTGCCCTTTTCCATGTCATGTATGACTCACAGTCTAACATTTACCTCAACAACCAGCAGGTCGTCATTTGAAATGGGCTCAAGCTTCTTATCTGGTGGTGTCTTTTCAAGCAGAGTGCTTAATTCAACCAAGATCCTGCCTCTGTAGGCAACTCCTTCTCCCTGAAAGGCAAGAATACAGGATTATGCCCCTACTCATGGAAAAGAGTAAAAAGAATGGTCTTTTTAGACTGTCTGTGGTGGGAAGAGCTTTTCTTATCTCTGCCCTTGGTGTTTTCATGTATGAAATTAGAAGATTGAACAAGATTAGGAATAGCAGAGTGCGTCAGCAGGTATGTCAGTACCAATTATTTGGTAAATTTCTAGAGTATGATATGGAAAAGAATTCCAGGGAATTGAACCAAGGCTAGTGCATGCCAGGCAAGCACTCTACTGCTGAGCTACACTCCAGCCCAGCATTCATTATGATGCTTTCTGTCAGTATAAAACTTGAAGGAGGGAAATGCCATTTGCCATCACCAACTTAGAAATCTCCACGATCCTTTTCTATGTTTGCACTCTTAAACTCAAGGAGTACAAGGTTTTAGCCTTCAGCACTTGATGAGCAGTACAGTAGGTCTGAAAATGAATTAGGAGGATGCCCCTACATATGACACTTAATTATCGCCATTATAAGAAGGAACCACCTTCGCCAGTGCTCATTAATGGCAACCTTAATTGAAAAACCAACCTTTCCAGTGTTTAGGTCATCGTATGGGTCTGGGAATCCTGTGTACTCTCTGGGACTTCCATAAAGGTTCAGATAACAAGGTCCAAATGTTGGAACAAACCCCACCTCTGTTTCTCCTGTATTTGCTGAGAAATAAACATCATCACTGAATTTTAGGCTTTTAACATTGGACCTGTTAAAATAAATATTAGTTATTAGCTAGTTAGATGAGATGATTCTCCTCCATTTTTTAAGTTAGTTGTATTAGTGTAAGTTATAAGCACTTGTAAAAATTTCCATATTTACTCTTTATTATTATTAAAAATATGTGAGAAAAATATTTTAGGGGAATTTTGGTTAAACTTATTCTTACAAAAAGATAATACTATTTCAAATGAAAGAATAATAAGCTTTTCAAGTTGACTTTCACATTTTTTGCAAGTTTATAATTGGTATTAAACATTTATTGGCAATTGAGGTAAAAGATTATATGGTTTTGAGAAATCACTTAAATGATATATCAGGTTAATTTTATTTAGTCACAAAAGATATAATTTGACCTCAGGTAGTTAGTATAAATCTGGCAGATGCTATTAAAGTATATACTTGAAACTTGGGTATGTAACAACAAACTACCTGCCTATGGTTATAGAGCTGTGTGATAATCAGAGGAGATAAGAACATACCATTCATTACTTTCTATTTCTGATCATCATCTAATAAACTCTATATTTCTTCCACTTGTACTCATTGATGAAAGGCACTGAGGGCAGTGTAAGGAAATAGCTATATTAAGGAGAAACTGTGGTGAGGGAGAATGTAAGAGCTGACCTCAATAGTCTGAATGGCTTCCATATGGAAAAGAAACAGACTTATCTCCAAAAAGCAGAGTGAAGACTGCTGCTGGAAGATACATGGAAGCGAACTGTGATTCATTCATTGTAAAGAAGATCTTTCTATGAACTACTGATGCTAAGTAATGGGACACATTATATTAGGCATGATCAAAAGATACTTTAAAGCAAATGCTTCAGCCTGTCTTTCAGAATATGGTCAAGATCATTCTTGCTATGGATATGAAGTTGACCAGAATACTCCTTTTCAAACTTTAAACTTAAGGGTGACAGACAAATGTGGAGTGGCAGGTGGGCAGCATGACCATTGACACAAAATTGACCTAACTATGTAGACATATTCTTCACAGTTGTTTTCACTGTGTGACCTCCCTGTGTGTCAAAATGGCAGAGGGGATTTTGAGAAGGAGATAAACACTCTGGACACTGGCTGAAATTAGCTGGCCAGAAGTGTCAGGGAAGAGAGCAAGAGAAACGAAACATTTAAAATACAGAAAAGCAAATACCACCACCAGGATAAAACATGTCGCATCTGCTTAAAAATCTCTTGTGACTTATATGGGGACCAATATTTTTCCCAGCAGAAATATTTCTGAGTCATTTATCATATTCCAGACAACTGGGCAGGAAGAAACAAGACTAATATATCTGAATATAAACTGGTTAGGTTTCATCCATTCTGCTGTATGCAACATTGCAAAATTAACTAATTGATTATTAAGAATATAGGTTTCTTTCCTTGTGTTAAAAAGATATGAGAGAGAGATTGAGTAGGAATAAATGATTAAAGCAGAAATTCATAGAGAGGAAGAGAAGTAATTTTAGAAGTTCAGTTACAGAATGTTGAAGTTAGAAGGGACGGTCAAGCTAGTGCACCTAGTTGCATCACATTGCAGATGGGGAAAACGAAGCCCCCAGTAGTGAGGGGACTTGGGAGAGATCCTACAATTTGGTAGATTTAGGCTCAGACCTTGAGATTCAAAGCTCAGACAAGGTGGCCTTTCACTGTTTCCTCTGGTCTAATCTCACCTCACCCTAACCCAGTTCCACGGGTGACTGAGTGGTTAGTCATAAGTCTTTGACCCACTGCCTGGACTCTGATCCCAAGGGATTAATTCTTTTTGTTCAACCCAATCTCTTTTTCAGTTTAAAATACTTAACATGCCCTTTAATATGTTTGGTTGAGCATTAACGTGAAGAACTATTCTTCCATGCGCTCATGTCTCAACATGGTTGCCTGGGAAAACTGTTCTTTCACAAGGCAAGTGTCTTTCTTTCTCCAAACATTCGTAACCCATTTTATGTACAGTTGCCACATCAAACTTCCCAGTGTTCTTCCTGAAGAGCCAACAAAAAATAAAATAACATGACTTTTGTCTATCAGGGTTTCCTCTAATCTAGGTAGGACCCATTTTTGAAAACAGTATTTCCATGCTTCCCTCGCCTCTTTGAAATCCTTGGCATCTTGGACTTCTATAAGCCACTTTACATTGTAGTTTTCATATTTATTTATTTAGTGTGCTGCTCAGGATCAAACCCAGGGCCTTGTGCATGCAAGGCACGAGCTCTACCACTGAGCCCCAGCCCCAGCACTACACTGTTGTTTTAGAACCTCAAATAGCAGCTTGTTTCTGTGACTAGAGTACAAAATCCTTCTGAGGGAGTGACAGAATTTAAGTATGTTTTATTTTGATTCCCTAAATACGCAGTACTTGTTCTATCATAAATATTTATTAATTGGCTAAACAAATAAATGAAGAAATAAAGTATTTCCAAATCTTCCATGTCAGTCACATACCTAAGGACCTCTTTGTATTTATATAAAGTCTGATAACAAGATAACGAGACTGATTTTTTAAAACAAGTAAGCATTGGGCATTTACAATTATGTAAAAAGCAGATTATATCACCTTCTGTTTGCACATAACTTGAGAGTCTGCAAAGCTTTCCAACATGTACTCTCTTATTCCTTTCACCACAAGCCTGGACAGTTATCACGGCACATACTTATTTGGCAGAGGATCTCTATATCTCTGAATCCTCATCTATTTGGGGAACAATAACACCTGCCTCAGGAGAATTATGATAGTCACAATAAGCAAACTTGCAAAAAATGCCGAGTGCTGTACAAACCAAAGGACGTAAGATGATGCTTCATATTTGGAAGCTAACCTTCAGGGCAAGGAATGGAAAAGTCCCGTATCTTACACCCTAGATACCCATGCTGAAAGTGAGAGAAAGACACTTCGTACATTTCAGGACAGTCGACTTAGTGCTTCATATCTCTGCTTACTGAATATAAAAAATAACAGTGCTACATCTCACAAAGAATTATTTGTAATGAAGCCAAATGGGACGGTGTGTATCCAGGTAAAAACCGAAATCGTGTAACACGGCCTTGTTAGTATGTGTGTTTTAAGCTTAGCTATGCAGGACAAACATACAATGTCCATAAAAATTACTACTTGCAAAACTGCTTGTGAGCTAGAAAAATGTCAAAAAAAGATTCTAGAGACAATCAATTAATATATTCTTAGTAAGATCATAGATAGGAAGCTCTAATAGACAGCAAAATTACAAAGCATAAACCTGTATACGATGCAGCCCCAGTTCCCGAAGATGAGAAATCTATATAGTAAAAATATGATTGGTTAAAAAACAAGAGAAACATGAGCATTATAAAACAGACACTGAAAAGTTAATCAAATTTCGTGCTAGGTAAGTGGTTTAGCAACATCAGAAAAATTCAAAATTTAGACCCAAATCACATGACCCTTTTGTAATGGGTAAATGTAAAATGGCTCAAAACTTGGTGACAACTGGCAGCATCATCACACAAACAACCCAAATTCGTCAGCCCCAAGGAACCAGGTACTTAACTGAGAAGAACTTGCTTTCCACAGCCAAAGGAGGCCCAGTGAACTTACATTTCTAGTAAAACATTTACGTGTCTTGGGGTTGACTTAGCAATTGGGACTGAGGCCAGAAAATCCAGGTTAATTTAGTCTGAAGCTGTGTAAGCACATGCCTGTAGTTAATGGTACATTATTTCATTCAAAGCATGGCTGGTTTCTTTAGAGGGGGATGACACCTCATTTTATTCTGCAAACCTGTGACAGACTGCCTGCAAGGGGAGGCCTCAGAGACAGGGAATGAAACTCTGGCTTTAGTTCCTGTGGATGTTATCATCCTATCACTAAGTTAAGTATTTACACAAATATTCTTTGAAGAATTATCTTTAGATAATATTAAGTAATTTTAATATTAAGTGGCTGTTTTGCACATGATTTTTGTTCCAGTGAGGGAATCAAGCATAGCATGATGTTTAATTCCTCTACAGGTTCTCTTGGTGATTTAGGCTATAGTACTTTTTGGGGGGAGGTACTGGGGATCGAACTCACGACTGTGTGCTTGCAAGGCAGGCGCTTATGCCACTGAGCTAAATCCCCAGCCCCTATAATACTTTTATATCTGGATGCTTACTCAGTAAGAAGAGGCTCCTAGTATTATTTTGGGGCACTAAATGACAGGTATGGGTTTTGGACATTTTCTATACATTCAGATGTATATAGACTACGTTTGAAGAGCCCTTAGCTTTCCATCAGTTACACAGCGACCTGGCTCTCTTACTCTCCACCTTCATTCTCTTTCCTCTTCACTTCCAAAATCTAGTTTTGGTACCTTACATTATAATGGGTGATGACATTTACACTTTCTTCAGAAACTGGGCTATGAGTTAAAAACAAAATAAGTAGTATTTACGCTATAGCAACCATTTAAATATTGTTCTCTGCGGAGATAAGGAAAGGGCAGGGATGACATTCCCCTCACTGCACCTCCAGTATGCTGTTCCCTGTGGCACACAGTAGAAAATGTTCAAATGGGATCTTTTTCTTACCTTCTACCACGTGTCTAAAATAACACCACACATGGCTGTACATTTGAACCCTATCTTTTTTGTTCACTTGTTTGTTTTTCTATAGATTTATAATAGCCTGTCTTTTTAGTTTCTTGAGATAGGAAACTGGTATCTTCTTCACCCTACCTCTAATCTTCCAAGTTCTTATTCATACTATTGCTTGGGTTAACACTACTTAAAAAAAAAACCTATAAAGTCATCTATTACAATGAGGATAAGAGGAAACCTGAGTTTCTTAAGATAAAATTTTGTCTCAAAATAATTCTCTCCCTTTACTCAGTATATTTGGTCTATAAGCAATTATAAGAATTTTTGCTTTGGTAACAAAGTAGAAGATGCTTGTATTAAGGTGTTACCATTGCATATTTTCCCTTATCACTCTAACTTCTTTCCTCCATTATCTACTGCAATTTCTGACACACTCACTGTAATGCCAGACACAGGTAGTTCTCCAGTATGCAAAACAATGAAAAGAAAATGTACTGGTTTTAAGTACTTGTTAAAATGAAAACAAAATGCACATTACATAGTTCATTGGCATCTGGTCTCTTTGTTTTTGTCAAGGGAATCAGCTGAGAGGGAAATTTTTTTTTTATGTTTGGGTGGACTTGTATCAGTGCCATTCTTTAAAAAGGTAATGTGTTAGCATTGTATATTTACAATAAAAATTAATCAAATAGCTACTGGCAAAGAAGTTTTAGATGTGAGCAGCAAAGCTAAAATTGGCAAACTGTTAGTTGCTTCTATTTTTTAATTATTTTGCTGGACACCACCAAAACATCACTGAAATTGTTCACTAGGTCACTCACATTTTCCTTTTAAGAAACTAAGCCTATTGCGAGGTAGCTCCCCAAGTTTATGTTTTCCCTGGAAGTTTTGTAACCTGTCTTGTTTCAGATCTTCTGAGAGACTCACCTTCTACTTCTCCACCAGAGGCAGCAATTTTAGAGAGGTATAGGTAAGTTGTTCCAACTACATCATTTTTGGTAAGACGATCCCTGTGTAAAAGAACAGGTTAAGGCCTCTGGCTATGAAGATATGTCTTCATTTCAACAATACAACTGAAAGATCTGGAAAATATCACAGACCTCCAAGGTCATCCTGTTCAGGGATCCCTAGGCTTTACTGTTCTCAAAATCACCTGGAAACTCCCCACCCTCATTTCCTGCTCACAGTTTTTAACTTTCTCAAAAATTCTGGGTTAAGAACCAAGAGTATACATCTGTAATAGTATATCCTAATGCAGATGGGTCTCTAACCACCCATTAAAAACACTGGTCCAGTTGGATAAGTCATTCTGCAGTTATAAACTTGAAATTTTACCGAAAGATCAAAGGATGTGTCTATAGTTACACTTAATGCCACTGTCATAAAATGAATTGATCAGTTTAGGCAAAGTACAAATATAACATAATCCTATTACTAAAACAGTGGAATGGGTGAGCACATGATATAGTAAATGTTTAAACTGAAAAATATTACAGCAGTCAAATGCACATTACCATTAACCCCTCCAAATTCTCTTCCTCACTTTCTACACACCTAACTTATCATTCCTGCCACTCTCGGCAGCAGTTCTAGAGGTCCTCTTGTCTTTAGGAGGTGTGATAAAAAACATGAAGAGTGCTGTTGCCAGCTGCCGTCCAGTAGGAAGGCAGACTCGGGAAAGCATTACGCTGTGTCCTTATCCAACTTATTCATCAGATCCGGCACCACACAACTTCTGGCTCTTCCTCAAGTCAAAATGACAATTAAAAGTGAATATTTTAAATCAATTCAGGACATCAAGGCAGTCTAAAGTGCAAATAAAGACAAAAAAGTACTTCTAGGACTGCGTTAGAAAGGGACAGTAAGGCCGGGGATTTAGCTCAGTGGCTTAAACGCCTGCCTGGCAAGCGTGAGGTTGTGAGTTCAATCCCCGGTACCAAAAAAAAAAAAAAAAAAGAAAGGGATAGTAATGATAGAATAAGCATACTTTGCAGGGAGGGCATTATTCTGAGACGCATTAACAACACTATATTTTTTTACAGCAATAAAACTTATTGAAAAGTTAAACATTCACTGTATTTTTGCACCACACCATATATCTTGTTTGACCATGTTCATACTAATTACTATGATGATTTCGTGTGTGTGTGTGTGTAGTGCTGATGATTGAATATTGAATATTTTGTCTGTTTCATTCTTATTTTTTTATTCTACCTAGTAGCATACCCACTTTGAGGTCTAAAACCCAATGAGAAATAGCAAAGACTCAGCTTTGGGGAAAAGATTAGAACATAGTATATTAGATTATAAGAAGTGACTAATTAAATACAATTTGCTAAAAAATATTACTTATGGGCATAAAATCACATGCCCAGGTTTTGGATATTTTCTTTGCATGCAGGTGAATCTGGGCTGCGTTTGAAGAATCCTTAACTTTCCCTCAGTTACACAGCTACCAGGTGTGTAAGCCATGATCTTGCTCCAAGCATTTCCCAGTTAAACAGAGCCTTTCTGTGCACCCTAAGCTCTTCAACTACATTGAGAACAGAAGATGAAGTGAGGCCAGAAAAATAAACCCCCATTTGTAGTGACAACAGGTAATGGGAGATAGCTCAATCAACAATCAGCCCACTGCAGAATTTATAGTTCAGAGTCACCATCCAAGCTAAATCCTGGGGGACCCTGAGATCCCTAAAGCACATTTACTATATGGCCCGAGATGCTTAAATGCCTTAACGCATTTCGTTCCTGTGGTACTGGGGATAGAACCCAAGACTTCCCACATTCTAGACAAGGAAAACTCTTCCATGGAGCTACAGCCCCAGCCCTTAAAGCTTTTTTACACTAAAGAAAGGAGTATTTTGTCCTCGTAGCCCCACTTTAGTTCTCAATTAATGCGGACGTGGTCATCTCATAGAATAAGACCCATTCTTCTTCTCCCAGCAGGTCCTCCTTCCATAACACCAGCAGGGTACTGACATGATGGGCAAGTACCTTTGTCCTAAGGAGAAACTATGGAGACAGCCAGGCAGCCAAGTGGCTTTCTAACCGTACAAGAGACTCTGGGAAAGCTACCTGACCTGTCTGGACTCAGCATCCTCCTCTGTGAAGTGAAACCAACAGTAGTTCCTACTCACAGGTGACTCTAAAGACCAAATGGGATGACGTAGGTCAGAAATAGCACAGTGCCAGGCACAAAAAATGAAAGCTAACATAATAAGCACTGATAATGACTAGAATGGGGACTATCACGATGATGAATTTGCATGTTTCTATGCTCCGAGAGCCAAGCTCTGTCAGTGAAATCCTCCACCCAACTACAACAATCAACACGAATTATCTGGTAATGACCAGTCAATGCTGAGGTGTTTGTCTAGTGTTCCATCAGAAGATTTCACTGAACTTTCTTTGCCTTCAGTCAGGTGGCTTTATCTGTTTTTCTTTCTACTAATAACAAAGAATTGCTCTCAGAATATTTTGGTTATTTTTTCTGAGAAATAATTCTATTTCTAAAGTCCATTTTGCACAGCTTAATGATGTTTAAATCCTCGGTTTCTTATTTTTGAGTATTTTCAGATAATTTTCCCCTTCTTTTGCTTGTGAGAAATTGAACCATCTATCCAAACCATTTCTATCACCATCATCATCATCACCATCATCATCGTCATCATCATCTAAGAAACCACTTATTTCCAGGAGAAGTTTGTTGGAATGAAGTAATTTCTTCCTGTGGAAGGCAAACAAATATACTAAAAAGTAAGAGACTAGCTAGAGTAATGTGTAAAACACCCAAATGTTTAATTCTTTAAATTGCAATTAGATTCTATTTTCAACTCACCAGTCAAACACGGTTAGTTTTATTTTTTCACACATTGAAGGAAACTGTTAAAAGGAAACAGAAAACAGGAATTATTTCTCCAGTTATTCAGTAAGTACTAAAGTAGCCTGACTTTAGTGAAAGAAAAGAAAATCAAACCTTGATCTGAAGATTGACAACTTGATTCCACTCAGGATTTGCATTTTTCTCGATTATATTTGTGCAAACCTGCAATGCCACCAAAGCAAAATTATAGATGCTCAAGTTTCTAATTTCTAACAGTTCAAAATAATGAGTTTATCACTTTACTTACTGGTTATATACTTAGTAACCTATTTAAACTCTACTTTTTTTCTTTTGTGCTTGAGATTGAACTCAGAGCCCTACATACGCAAAGCATGTGCTCCGTCACTTGCTATGAACTCACCATTGAGCCTCCAACTGTATTTCTTAATATAATTTAGTAAAATATGACATGAGTTAAATATTGATCTTAGTTGTTCTCTGCATAAAAATCTTTTTTTTTAAAAAAACCATGTCTTCATCAGTTTCCAATTGCCATATGTCTAATATTAGATTAAGGTAATAAAAGAAGAGTTCAAAAGTTTATTGAGCATTTATTACTGCTTGATAAGCCTCCCATCCTTAGCACATTTAAATGGATCTTTGGAGAGCTGCCCACCAGCCTCTTCCTTATCTCAATGATTCTTGTCCCAGCATTTCTGCCTCCATGTATACAACTGCTTGAGCAAAGAACCAGAGTCAGCATGACATCCTTTTGCCCCTGATGCTCCCCCAGTCCACTAGTAAATCCTGATCCCTTTATGTTCACGCAGACACTGAAACATTTCTCCCTCCACGCCTGCAGTTGGCTTCTGTGGGAATCCCCATCACCACACTGTGTAACAGCATCAGTAAACTCACAAAGTGCACTCAGAATAAAGCCCAGGTCCCCACCTGTCCCCCCACCAAAGATCTCTCCAATCTAAACCTGCCTTCTTAGTGTCCTCCTACTGTCTCTCCCCCAGCCACACAGATGTTCCTGTGCTGCCAGTGAGGCTCTGTTTTGGTTCCCTCTGCTGCTCTTCTCTTTACCTGCAGCCTCTGTAACCCCGGATCTCTGCATGTCAAGGTCTCTGCTTACACATCTCTTCCGGAAAGGTGACCCCCCCGGGTGATTTCACCAACCATGCCTCCTCACACCAGTCATTTCATATCACCTGCTTTATTTCTGTGTAGCTGTTATCACTGTCTGAAATTATCCAATTTCTTGTTTCTTTGTTTATTGTCAGTGATGTGGTTTCAATATGTTCCCCAGAAGTTCATGTGTTGGAAACTTAAGATCTAAACTCATATATTACTGGTGCTTTCAGGTGGGCCTTTGGGAGATAATTAGGATTAGATAAGGTCCAGAGGATGGGACCCCTTCTCAGATGATGGCAGTGGTGGGTTTGTTGGAAGAGGAGGGGAGATTTAAGTTAGCATCTTTTCTGTCTCTCCATGTGATGCCCAAGCCACTTAGAATGCAGTGAGAGGGCCCTCACCAGATGCCAAGTAGATGCCAGTGCCATGCTTTTGAAATTTCCAGTCTCCAAAAGTACAAGCTAAATACAGTTTTACTCTTTATAAACAACCCAATCTCAGGTACTTTGTTACAGCAACAGAAACTGGATTAAGTCTGTCTCTTCTAGGTTCCACATGAACCTGCAGAAAACAGTGGCAGTCCTGTGTGCTCATTTCTACATTTCCAGAAAATAAGGCAGTATCTGGTGCTTAGCAGGCTGACAATAATTTCTTCTCAAGTTACTTAATCCCCTCAAAAATCCTACAAGATTAGCACAACCCAAATTTATAGTTTAAGCAATGGCAACTTAGAGGTTAAGGAACATGTCTGCCTTGCAGTGGGATGAAGCCTGAATTTAAGTCAGAGGTCTTGCTCCAGAAGTGGGAGCTTTTCTACCACCCCTCTGATGGCCATTCTAGGAAACAGAATCCAGTTAGTGTGTGCGGTTTGTTAAATCCTGCTTTCATAAGTCAGTGGCCCAAACACATGGGACTAGCTCTTTGTGGTCACAACTGTCCAAGGGTATGTTCTTACTCTGAGGAATAAAACTCCCAGTTCTGGCCATGCCTGTGCTGGTTATAGTGTCTCTACGCCAAGAGTCTGGCAGCTTTTCCCAGGAGACAGGGCCGAGGTGTCCAGGCCAACTCTCCACTTCAACCGCTCCCTGGAGCAAGGCAGGCGGGAATCATACCAGGAAGGGGCAGCTGGAAGCTGTAGGGTGGGGGTGGGGGGCTCACATCCTATTATATTTAGCAAGGATGTTTCTGATTGGCTTGTCTAAGATTAAGCTAATGCTTGAATCTGGAAAGTAATCCCAATAATTCAGTGGTAGCTTTTACTACTAATGCTTCAAAAGACTGAATTTTCTAATTTGAGTCCTGCATACTTTTCACTCTAATCTAAAGCTGCGGAGAAGCTGGCAGAATCATATCCTGATAACATGAGCTCCCGCAGAACAGCCTACTCATCAGGGAGCTATCTGAACAAAGAATAAGCAGACATCTGTTCCAAAGAAAGCACAGTGCTCTAAGTATTTGTTCCAAGAGGCACCAGCATTTAGATGACCTACCAACCTTTTTTCCAGCAAAGGAAACTTCCACAAAAGGGTCCACAAGGTTTTTCTTATCAGCAGTGCCACCAAATATTTCCTTTACCGTCTGTGAGAAGGCGTCATCCACTGGAAAGTAACATATCACAAAGCAAAAATAAAATTTGATTTGCTTAGAAGAATGGAAAATATTCAGCAAAATTTAAAGAGGTCTCCTACTCATGAAAGTAGGAAAACAAGAATTGTTCTCTAGGGCAGCAAGCAATAGGAGTTGAAATTCTTTTTATCCCATTTGAGAGAGAGAAAATAATGTTTTCTCCCTACAAAGTATTGAAATTAAAGAAGCACTTTGAAAAATAAACTAATAAATTACCCTGCTCAGAACTGCTCACTGTGGAAGAAGAAAGCAGAATTTTAAAAGCCAGTTCAGTCAGTCAGAGCCAACTCTCAAATTCAAGCAGTTTCGATCTGGAAAAGGAGCTTCAGCTCCTTTTTCCAAAACTCATATAGGCCCAGCCCTAGTTTTTAGAGCAGTTCAGTAAAACGTGGCATACTCATAAATATCATAATTGTAACACACAGAAACCACTAAAATATAGGTCTCTCTGCTCTAACAAATTCCAAAAGAGATAGAGGTCAACTGAACAAGTCAACATAGGAAGCATGACACGAAGCTTAATTTACTTTATTAAAGGTATTTCTGACAAAACACAGTATGAGGCACTCTAGGACCTTAACGAAGACACATTTTCTGAGGAAAAGTGGCAAACCACCTTAGTGAGTGCGGTGGGTGCTGCCTCCCGGGGACGTGGGGAAAGGTCTGGGCCCCCAGGAGTGATGGGGCAGGGGTGGGAGGGAGACTGGTTCCTTCACATGGAACAGCCAAGCCATTCCCTTAAATGCGTCCAACCTCTTGCTGAAATGGAGATTGCATTATAAGGTAGAATATTATAAGACTGTAAGAATAGACTTCTAGCTGCTCGGACTTTCATCCCCTTTGCTTGGTTACTTTTAGTAGTATAATAGCAAACACACTAATTTGATGACAAAATTTTACATTTTCATTTGCGTTCAAAAAGGATTAGAAGCGACTGCTCACCTCTCTTTAATATTGTCTAGAAGGAGAAGACAATACTGACGGAAGAAAGGAGAGAGCGAAATGGACCAAAGGTGGCTAGACACTCAGCTAGGAACAAGAGCTAATAACCAACTGTCCTCCCCAGGATCCTGCCCAGGAAGCTTCCATGGGGCCAGATGAGTGAAAATAAGACCATGAAGTCCTTTAAGAAGAAAAACCATGGCAGGGAGCATCAGTGTACGGCTGTAGCCCGTCACATCAAGCAGATAACTGACCATCTCCTGCAAAATGGAATCCGTACATACTCTGGGGGATGTCCTCGGCTCGGTAGATTTTCAGCATGAAGGTCACCCACCGGAGGGCAATGCCAGCTGGGAGCAACAGGTTACTTTCCACATCGTCACTGTCATTATCGCGGTCCCGTTTCTCAGGCTTTTGGAGACATGTGATTAAAATTGTACATGAACAAAAGGAATACTTTTAAAAAACCCACATGATGCTTGTAAAATGAACCAATTGAAACTGCTTCCATTGGGATTTTCTGTGCTTGGGGCTTAAGAATTTCCTTCAAGGGCTGGGGATTTAGCTCACTGGCATAAGTGCCTGCCTTGTAAGCACGTGGTCGCGAGTTCAATCCCTGGGACCAATAAAAAAAAAATAAACCAAAAGTTAAAAAAAAAAAAAAGAATTTCCTTCAACCTCAAAACTGTTCTACAGAGTTGCTGCTCATACGGTTCTGTGTCCTTTTGTAGTCATGAATATCACATGGGCGGGGGAAAAGAGACAGAGACAAAAAGAGATACAGAGAGAGACTGTGAGTCAGAGAGAAAACACATGTTGATGTGCTTTTAATTTCTCTCTGGTCCCTTTCCCAATTTACTGCCCAAATTCCCAGAATAATCACAAACCCTTCAGGTAATAGTGCCGAATTCTGAAAGTAAGTGATGCTCTGCAGACAGAATCGGTCTTTCTAACAATGCAAGGAGGTGCTAAAGCACACGTGTTCTCTGAACTGCTCACTCATAGACATCAGGGTGCAGGTGAGTTAGGGTGGGAAGAGTACCTTTCTGGGAATCAGAGGAATTGGAGGCTGAGGGAGGGTGACTGGATGGAAGCTACGTTCTCTTCCACAACTCCTGGTGCCCAGTTGCTTTTTTTGTGAAAAGAATAAAAATTGAGAATTTGGGGACTCACAGGAGGCTCATCTCCAGTTCCCAGGACAAACATGCTGACTTTCATGTAACCTTTAGCACCTGAGCTGGCATCTTCGGGGTCACTGAGAAGAAGCCACTTTCTCATGACAGCATGACCTAAAACAAAGAAAGGAGCAACAGGACAGAGACACTCTAAGGCTGTGCTGGTGGGGCTGTGACTTCATCTGTTCTGAGCAGATGTCCCCGGAAGCCTCACGCCGGCAGCCCAAATTCCCCAGACAAGTACCGTGTTAGCATCCTCTGGTCTGCATCCTCCCCCTCCTCCATCCCGGCCTTCATTCCCAGGGAGACCTAAACAAAAGCCTCTAAGCTTTACTAACTGACTTCATAATCTCTTCTTGATAAGGTAGAAATTATTGTCACAAAACAGAAATTATTTATTTATAAATGTCAAGATAAAATGGACATTCACACTAAGCTACCATTATTCATTTTAACTAAATATTCTCCCCCAACAAGAAAAAAAGTTTTTATCCTTTGACTTTGACTCCTTTGATTCTTAGAATCAGAATAAGAGGAATAAACTGGAGAATTCGAATTGATGGGGGCGAACATTACTCACCAGGCTCATCATAAACGAATCCAACATCAATCTGGGAAAAACAATTTAAAGCAGGTTAAGTAGGTTTTTAAGTCAGTCCCATCACTTCAATGAAAGCATCATTATTATACTTAAACCTCTCCAGCTAGACAGGAATTCCCATCTTACTCTTTCTGTACCTCCAGTGCCTTCCCTGGGGCACAGACGGCTCCCAGTCAATCACTGCTGATGACCTAGTCTTAAGCTAGAACAGACCATGAGAGTAGGGGTGACCAACTTGTTCAGTTTTCCCAGTTTTGGCACTGAAAGTCCAAAGCCAGCTGTGACCATTAACTACCCCACAGAAATTCATCTAGCTCAACTTCCTACCTGATAATCCTCCTCCTCCAGTCACTGCTAGTGCTAATATTACTGTCACCATCAACCAGGCATCTCCAAGTGCCAGGTCTGGGCTAGGTTCTTTATACACACAGGTCTATATGACCCAGCTCACCCTTCAGGACTTTCATTGACTGAAGTTTCTTCCTTCAAGAAGCAGCTGCCCATTCCCTGGAGAACTGCTGAGGACCCAACCAAGTCTATCTGTCTGTTACTTCCAGTGTGAGTTTCTCAGCAAAGCAAACTGAGTGTCTTGCCTCCTTTGGCTTTCCTTTCACATTCTGAATTTACAGCACTTGGTTTTATGGAAGGAGCTCTGGGGCCGTGGTTAAATGTAGCTGAGTGACGTGTTTCTCGCCAATGAGCACCCTGCCCTTTGGAGGAGCAGGCTGGCTTCTGTCCATGGGGGGCAGGCTGGCAGCAGCTGGAGGGCACCTTGCTTTGAGGAACTATTAGTGTGATATTTTAGAAGAAGATAAGAACCGGATAGCCCTCTGCAAAGATCACAGTGTTGACTCCTTGCACGCAACCCTAACATGTCACCAAGATAAGCGTTCCTAGACCTGGGCATGAATCAGTTTCTCTATTGTGAAAGTTCTGATTTTTATGTTAGTTGAAGGAAGCAGATTGTTGTCACCTACCTTAAACTCCCCCATTAGACAATCTGCCCGCAAAGAATGGGAATTATAAACCTGAAAGAAAGAAGAACGGTGAAAGGCTGATCATCTTGGACTGGCAGCTGGGGAGCCCTCCTTTCCTACTCCTGCCCTCTTACCCGGATGCTGATGATCTCATCCATCAATTCAGAAGGGGTTATGTGAACATTGTAGAAAAATAACTGTGAAAACAATAAACAACACGTTTAAACATTAGCAAGGGATTCAGGGTTAGTGGGAATCTGGTGTCATCATATCGGAAGGTTCTTGTAAAATAAGACAAAACAAAACAACAGAAACAAACGCAGTACAAGCTGGCTGTGGTGGTGCACACCTGTAATCACAGCACTTGGGAGGTTGAGGCAGGACAACTGCCCTGAGCTCAAGGCCAAACTGGGCTGCAAAGTGCATTCAAGGCCAGTCTAAACTACATAGTGAGAAAATGTCTTTTCTTTCTGGAATGGGGGGTAGTACAGGATGAACAATGACTGAGTGTAGTGTTAAGGAGGATGATAAAAATTCTTTTTCTATTACAGTTCCAGACAAAGCCTCAGGTGCTACCCATAAGGGCAAATGTTTCCTCTGATGATTCTCCTCTTGTACGTCTTCCAAAATACTCTCACTGCAAGTGGCTTCTTCACAGCTAGTACTCCTCAAACGCCTCGCCTTCCATCAAATTCAGCAGCACTGCTCCCTCTGGTATCACTACAAAGCCCATTGTCTCTACTTCAAGGCTTGAGAATTGATTTATGAGAGACATATTTGCCATTCACAAGGTCAACAAAAACTCTGTAAGTGCCAGCAGGAGTTCTGTGGGTGGGCAACTGATGGGCAGAATGACCACTGCCAGAGTTATTGTTTTGTTTACATTTTGCTTCTTCTTTCTTTTCACTGAATTTTAAAGCAGTACTTTTTCCAGTATTTCTTCAAACCCTCCTTAGGTTCATCAGTATGAGAAAAGTATATTGTTGGTACAGGATTATCTCCAACTCCTGAAGCACCACGGTCATTTTCATGATCACTACCACCACCACCATCAGAGCAAACTATAAAAACGGTTTCAAAGTTCAAGCTGCCAGACTGCAACAGAAAAGCTAGGAAATGGGTGTTTACTTGTACAGTTTTAGAATATCCACAGCAAAATATGTTATGTGAAGTTTGAAATAAGGTATCCCAAGTTAGTTGGCAGCAACTTTTTTTTCACCTTATCAGTGAGTCATACTAAAAAAATTCAAAGTAAATGTTTGAAAACTTTAATATTCAGTTTGTTTGTTAGTTCTCTCAATACTGTCTAAGTTGGTCTTATAATGCAGAGGTAGAATTTCAAATTATTTTTCAAAGAATACTGTTTGTACGCATTGTTTTTATGTTTCAAACTAAATACAAGCAGTTTTGTATCAGCTGTGATGTTGTGCATATCATATGGACCATTTTAAAGAAACTTTTAAGATTTCAATGGATTCAACAATTATATTACTTGCTTTTGCATTTTAAAGGTACTTTAAAAAAAATCCACTTCCCTTATAGATTTTGCAGCTAGGTGGCCATTTAAAAAGCCTCTCCCCTTTGGATATAATACTGTAATCTCTAAGGCAGAAAGCTATATGTACCCTATGGTAAAGTTTCTTTGATTGAAAGATTTCTCTTTTTTTGGTACTGGGGATCGAACTCATGACCTCGTGCTTGCCAGACAGGCACTTGTGCCACTGAGCTAAACCCCAGCTGTGGAAAAGTATTCCATGAAAACATTTTTTCAAGTAAAAATTTTATGAAATTTGGCCTCTAAAATGTTGTGAATTTTATGATTTAGAATTAAGCATAGAAATGTCTTTGAATCATACATGTAATACATTACCACACAACAGTTAAATTCTTAAATTCCAAAAATAAATAAATAAATAAATAAATAAACTACATAGTGAGTCCTTGTCTCAAAATAAAAAAAGTACAAAATACATTCAAAACAGGTTTGATCATGTGAACACCACCTAAACTTCATGATAAAGCCACTTCTGCATGTTAGAACAAGGAAGAAGAGAAAAGTAATAAATATTGCATTTACTTAACTAAATAAAGTTGTTTGGGAATAGATATTTGTTAACTAAATGAAGTAAAGATCTAGGGTCATTTCATGTTGCCACTTTTTTGTTTTTACTGGGACTCAAACTCAGGACCTTGTGCTTGCCAGGCAGGTGTTTATGCTGCTGAGCTAAATCTCTGGCACCCACATTGCCACTGCTACTAACATGGGTCCTTAGGGCTGATACAACCCAAATGTTCATTTAATTCACTACCATTTTTAGCTCTATCATCTTTGTCTAGTGACTTCAATTTTACTTTCTCTAACAAAGCAGCTTAAAGGAAAACTCTGTCCATTAAATTATATTAATACCTATCTGAGTCAATTTTAACACACCACAAGAGCTAAGTTTAAGAAAGTTGATTATTGGTAGATCAGTATGAGGTATATAGAGGTAGACTGTCCAATAAGTGCGAATTCTCAAAGAAAAGTACTTATTCAAACAAAAACACTTTATTCCACATTCTTAGAAATATTTCAAATCTACAGGCAAATGGAGAGAACGGTAAAATAAACACTGTCTTTTACCTATGTTTACCAGTTGCTACCATTTTGGGACCTTTGCTTCATCTTTCTCTATTGTCAACTAAACTACTTCAAAACAATTCTGGATACCACAGAGTTTACCCTTCAAACTACATTTGCATATGTCACCTAGGGTCAAAGACATCTTCCTACATAAGCTCAACACCATCAACATACCGAAGAATCTATTTTTTTTTTTTTGTACCAGGGATTGAACTCAAGACCTCACATTTGCCAAGCAGGCATTTACGCCACTGAGCTAAACCCCTGGCCTCAATACTGAAGAATCTTAATGTCTATATACATAGTCAATTTTTAAATTTCTCCATTTGTTTCAGAAAAAGGTTCCTTAGCATTCTTTTTTGAAAAAAAATCTAGGATTCATGGAAGAATCACAAAGCATTTAGTTGTTACACCTCTGTGATAGGTTCTTGCCCTTGTATAAATTACTGTACAGTTAATGGTGGTGGTCTAACATGGCGGAAGGCCAAAGCGGGAAGGCCTACTACTTCCTGCTTCTTCCTCAGCCCTAATTGCAACTCCCCTTCCTGTTTGCATTCAAAGAAAATTCCAATTGGTTCCTCAGAGGTCATCAATATCCGCCCCACGCGCCACTTCAATCAGAGGTCATAGAACCCTCTGCCTCTGTGTATCTGGTTGAAGGAAACAGCCCAGCCACCATGGGTTGTTCACTCCTTTCCATGTTCTCAGTAAACCTGTTCTTTTCATTTTGTACTTTTTGCTTCTCTATTGCACCAGAAAACTCTGACACTCTGCATTTCCTTTTATCTAGAACAGCACTACTGACTTTTTCCTTTGCTTGTTTCTTGATTTTCCTACGGAAACTAGTCGTTTTGTAAAACACCCGCACTCTGGATTCATGTGAATGTTTCTTCACGGATGCAGCTTAGCCATGTGACAGCACGTGACACGGGGTGACTGCTGATGACTTCCATGATGTCACATCAACACGCCTCCTCATTTTGTGTCATTGTCAGTGATATCAAGTTCAACCCCTTGGTGAAGAAGACGAATATAAACTAGGAGTTTTTTTGGTAATCTTCTTTTAGTGATTTATGAATTTGTCTGTTTAGAAGTCCAGTAATTTGGTTTCTCTTTTTGCTAAGTGACACAATCTCAAAACAATTCATTAAAATGACAGTTTTGAAGGAGGAGGAGATTGCTTTGCTCCCCAGAGCAACCACGGAGCCTGCATTGTAACTGTTCTCAGACAGCTGTCAGGCGGCAGGGCCCAGTCATCTGACACCTGCCCTCCAGTGTGACTCTGGTCTCCCCGAGGGTCCCCTCAGGTGCCCCACCTCAGCACAGCTCCAGTCTCTGGCCTGAGCATTAAATGACTTGGGTGTGTCCTAGCACCTGTAATTTCATTTAAGGTCAAGTAGAGGTGAGAAGACCATAGGGGCCAGGCAAGGAGCCTGAGGAAGGATAATTGATGCAAATTGGTGCAAAGTGAGTTCAAGGCCAGCCTGAACTGCACAGTGAGACCTGTCTCAAACCAACCAACCAACAAACAAACAGAACAAGGCCACCTGCAAAGCTTACAAAGGCTGAGAAGCAGGGACACAGAAGAAACCGGTTTCTTTTGTGAGTGAAGGAACAAAACAAGCAAACAAACAAATGAACAAAAAACTGCGGGAATTAGAAGCTGTGAGGAGGGAAGAGAGACTGTGGACTCAGAGAAGACAGCATAAGATTGAGGCCCAAGGAATCTCAGAAATGTGTCCTCTGGGCAGAGAGAGGCCAGACTCAGAGCAGTCCCCCAGGCTTACCCGTCCTGGATTCCTACTCACAGCCCAGTCAAAGAGCTTTGTGACATGGGTGATAACTGTCAAGGTAGTAAATATTTTGGAGGAGTGTCACAGAAGAGGTCAACAGAGCCAGGCTGCATTCCCAGTGTAGGGGAAAAAGCCCTTTCCTGCAGCACACTTTTTAATAGCAAGTCATTCTCACATCTCTTAGAAATGAATCACATAGCCATGCAGGGTCATGCACTGGTGACATTCTGTAACTAAAGCAAAAGTAGATGTCAGTGACATATGCTTTATCCTTGGTGTGAATGGACCCATGGAGAAGTTGCTATGGAAACAGCAGAAAGACATAGAACCCTCTGAGAAGCAATGGCACAGCCGGGAGACTTCAAGGCCCAGTGGTTCTGGAGTCCAGCATTAATGTTTAATGCTGGAACTCTGCATTGTCTTGTCCTGACCAATTGTTTGCCCACAGCAAGGCAGAGGTAGCTGGGCGTGGTGGCGCACTCCTGTAATCACAGCACTAGGGAGGCTGAGGAAGGAGGATCATGGCAGGTTCAAGACCAGCCTGGGCTACAAAGTCAGTCCAAGGCCAGCCTAAACTGCATAGCAACACTATCTCAAAAAGAAAGGCAGAGTTGGCAGGAGTTGGGAGGTACCATGAACTGTCCTTACCTCATCAAAAAATGGGTTGTTTCCTCTCTTGATTCTTGTTCGGTGTGTCTGGCCACAGACGTGGACCTTGACTACAGGCTTTATGTTGTTGCCACTTAACTGTCGGCCCTCAATCACCCTGACACGGATCTGTAAGTGCAAAGCAGGTGTTGTTACTGACCCTTCCCAGCACGAGGGTGTCAAGGTGTCCTCAGGTGTCACTTCAGCTCTGTGGCATGTAAAGATGTCTGAAACCGGGCTAAGGCCACTGCGTAGAGGGCTGGCGCTCAAGGCAGGGTCATTCCTGAGATGGGCACCAAGCTTCCTGGAGCAGCTAAAGGGGTGAATAGTTCAGAACTGGCCCAGGAGAGGACAGGGCCACGGTCACTAGTCTACCCCCAGCCCCCCCAACCCCCGCATACACTCGCTTCAGGGCTGGCTCTCAAGTCCATGATTCTATTCTTTCATTAGCCCCAAAGGGAAGGGAGAGTCTAGTCTTACTCCTAGGCAGAACCTCCTCTAACTAGACCTAGCACCGCATGCAGAAGGAAAAACCAGGAGGTCTTTTGTGGGGTTCCTTTCCTGACATCCCTTTCTCCCAGATGAGCTGCCGCCCAGAAGAGCAGTGCCACTGCGTGGCCGCGTCTGGGAAGGCAGGCCATGTGGCCACTGGGCAGGATGCGGAGCCCGGCTGTTGTACCTGGAAGTCCTGTGGCTTGCTGGACAGCATTCGCCGGCTGCTCTTTCCCTTGGTGACCCTCCTAGCAAGCTGGGCTTCCGACGCTGTCCCCACTGGCCTCTTGGGCCCAGAGGTTCTGACCGTCCCGTCCAACCTCTCCTCACTGCCCAGGTCTTCCTCCTCGTCTCCTGACACATGAAAGAGACTCGCTTAGAGATGGCTCTCCGTGCGTCTGGCCCCTCCAAGCTTTTGCCTGAGGTTACACTGTCAGTGTACCCAGGTGAGGGGATGCTCCTGGTGACACTGACTTGGGACTTGGTCCTCAGACACAGTTTCTTTACAAAATGCATCCATGGTTCATCAAGACACTTGTTTAGGTCGCTTTCGAAGAGACGAGAGAATTCCAGAGACCCCAGGAGAGCGAGAGGAAGACAGGGGTGGGGTGGGGGGGGCACTGGGCCCAGCAAGGGCACTGGAGCCAGCCTGAGGTCTGGACACAGGCGGGGGTGAGGAGTGACTCCCACTCGGCAGGCACTTGCTGCAGGGCTCCGGAGGCGGGGCGCACTGCTCCTTCCCCTCACTGCCTAGCTCTCATGCCCGCTCCACTCCCCTCCCGCTCCACTCCCCTCCCCAGCAGAGGAGAAGCTCACCCCATTTTTTCACGGAGCAGCCCTGGGCTGTCCCTTCAACACACACCTCTGAGCCCTCATTTCACCCCAACTCCTCCTCAGCTTCCTTCCAGGCTCAAGGGAGAAAAGCTTTTGTCACCTCCACTGTCTACCAAGCCCCAGGTCCTACTCCTCCTCAACCTTCGGGGACTCTTCAAATATCCCCTCTCTCTCCTGGGTGCTCCAGTGAGTGGCTCCTTCTCCACTGGGACCTTCCCTCTGTTTTCAACTATGTAGAAATCTTCCTTTCCTTAGGAAAAATAAAACTGCCTGCTAGCTCTCCCCCTTCTTTTATGTACCTTAAAGTAAACTCAAACCTTAGGTTTTTTTCTTCCTAGTAAAAGAATCGATCATGCTCTTGATAACCTATACAACATATAATTTAAGAAAGCCTAGAAGAGTAATTATCTTGTCTAGAAAACACCAGGATTCATTCACTCTATCTTTTGATTCCAAACTCTTCCTTCAAAATACAAAATCATGTAAGATACTTAATTTCAAAATCTAGTCACCAGTAGTCATTCACATCCTAGTGTGACTTATTTCAGCCAGACTGCGGTCTATCACAGCTCTTTAAAGCTTAGGCTTTGGAGCCATGCTGTCTATGCTCAAAGCCCAGTTTTGAGTATGAGTCTAAATGAGTATGAGTATGAGTTTTGAGTATGAGTCTTAACTTTTCTAAGCTTCAGTTCCTTTGTCGGTGAAAAGGAGGAAACAATAGTCTACCACAGGGCTAATATAAGGGTAAAATTAAACGCTTTCCCACACTGTCTGACATGGAGCAGCATCCTACAAGTCAGCTATTCTTTGTGTTGCTAAGCTAGATTTTGGTTGCTGTTTAAGACCATTTGGGCTGCTGCGCCATAACATCACGGGCCGGGTGATTACAAGCAGCATAGAGTTACTTCCCACAGTCCTGGAGGCCGGGAGGTCCCAAGCCTAGGAGGCAGCAGATGCGGTGTGTGGTAAGGACCCATCTCCTGGTTCCCAGACGCTACTTCCCTTACCAGGTGGACATGGAGAAGGAGCTCCATGGCCCATAATAAAGGTGCTGACCTTATTCCCGGGGACTCCATGCTCATGACCCAAAGGCCAAAGGTGCTACCTCCTGGTACCATCACGTTGGGAGTCAGGGTTTCAATGCAGGAGCATGGGAGAGGACACAGATGGCAGATGGGAGAAGTATTTCTGGGACACAGAACACTTCCGAGAAGCAGCCCACAGGGAAAGCAATAGAGGCGGAGTGAGGCGCAGTGAAGGAGCTCCCCTTGAAATGTGCGCGTCACAGTGCCGCCCAGGGTGACGCACCCTCCGGGCCTCCAGGGACATCCATCCATGCGTTCGCTGAGCCTGACCCTGCCTGACCCTGCTCTTCACAGGCTGCCCTGACTCTTCCTGCTGAGCTGAGAGCCCTTCTCCCATCCCCGTGCTGATCTCCCCGGACCCGGAGCCGGAGCCGTCCTCCTCCCGCTCGTTTGGCTGTGCTCTTCGTGTCCCTCTTCTCTCCTGTCTGTGTGTCCCTGGCTCTGCTAATAAGGACACAGGTCATAAGACTTAAAGCCTCTCCTAATCTAGTATCTAACCTCATCTGAGCTGATTACATATGCAAAGATCCTATATCCAAATAAGGGTATATTCTGAGTTTCACCTAGACAAGAATTTTTGACGGACATTATGCAGCCCATTAAACAGGCCATTTTCTGAGTATCTCCAAACTTTGCGGTTTGCACTGTTATTCCAGCCGCACGGGAAGCCTCCACCTCCTGGCCACACATCCCCCTACCCCTGCTGCCTTCACCCCGCCACCTGTTTCCGAGCCCGTGCCTTGCTTCACTGTATTCACTTGTTCATTCAGCTCCCCACTTTCTCCCACTTTGCACCTGGGCAGCTGAGCTCCGTAGAGGACGAGCACCTTGGTAGGTCTCACCTTCATTTTACAAGCACACACCTCAGGGGGATGCACCAGACTGCTCCATGGAGCTACCACAATTCTAAGTCACCTCCCTCAAAGCTGTCCTGGGTCCTGATCTGAACCGGCGAGTGAGGTTTAACTACTTCCTCTTTCCCAACTCCCAACTATTTTTTTAACCTTGAAAGTGTCTAACATTCTCTTTGTCTTCTCATTGTCTGCTAATGACTTTGCTTCTTACGGTAGCATTTTCTCATCTAGTCTCTGAACCGTGTTCTGCTCTTTGATGCAGCCTATTAAGCTAATGGCTCCTCCCAAGGCCTTGTAAGGCCAAGTAATCACCACGTGAGCTTCTAGCTTCCTGCCTTCTGACTTGCACATGAATTTTGGCTTTGATCGGGCCATTTTAATAGAATCCTGTAACTCTAGAACTGGAGGGGACCTTATGTGTTATTTAATGTACAATCTTTTAATGTTTTAAGTAAGGAATTTGAGGATCAGAGACATTAAATGATAACTGGCTGGTGAGTCCCGTGCTCAAGTTCAGATCTGCTGATTCGCCAGGGTTCAGGGTCCTCATGGTTCCTCTGTAGTTGTGACAAACTCTTCACAACTGTCTTGTATAAATGCCATCCTGCCTCCCCAAAATTACAACGTCACTTGTTTAAACTCTATCAAGTTCAACCACACCAACACAGACCTGTCCCCTTCCTGAATGTCAGCGACTCCTTAGGTAACCCTCACTTGGTTACAACTGATGCTCCAAGTAACACCTGGGAATGGCTCTCCATCTGAACTCCAGAAATTTAACAAAACAAGTCTTTGCAAGGCCTGAGACTCTTTCTAGAAGGTCTACCTGAAAACTGCCCCTGAGTGCAGTCACCTGTGGCAGTGACTTTCCTAGGTAGCTTGTTTGCCCACTAAGGGACTGAGGACTTGGCCGCACGCGGATACCTTATGCAATCACATCTGCCTTTGGTGTCCCCAACTCTGCCTTTCCCACATGGATATCAAGTTCTCTATCCTTCTTCCAGGCCCCCATTCTCTTTTCTTCTAGCACTCCTCCCTTTCAAGCAGAAGCGGGTAAGACATGGTTGTCATCTGATCTGCAGACTGTCCTCTCCCTTCCATCATCCCCGTCTGTCTACAGCCAGCCAGCAAGAGACAGCCTGGTAGGGATTCCCAGCGGCAGAGAAGGAATGTTAGCCCACAGTCACAGCTTTTCTGGGATCTGGAATCCGGAACACCGCCTTGCCAGGAGACTCCCTTATCCAAAGCCTCTCCACCATCCCACTTAATCCTGTCTACTCCAACCTAGATGAAGAGGCTCTTTCTACAATGTCTTATTTGTTTCTCTTTTGATCAATATTTACTGTTCATCCACAGCGCCCTGCTTTTCTAGAGCCTTGAAATGCCTCTCTCTGCTTGTGACATGTGCTCTGTTTCTCAAGACGAAGTCTTGTCAAGTGGTAGGACTGGTCGAGGCGACTTTTTGTTACTTTGGGCCAAAGGTCACTGGAGAGTCCCAACAAAGGTCTGGTACAATATTATCTTTAGTGTAAGTTAAAAAGCAAAACACAGAACAGGAGAGCATAGGTTTTGAAGCATAAAAATATGTGATGTTTTGGGCGTAACATGATGACTTGGCTGGAATGTGGATTTATAATTTTTATGTGTTTGCAAAATGTTAGAAGTGAAACAAATAAATGTGTCTGGCTTACATTCATCACACCTCCACCCCAATTCTTGGACAAATAGCACCCCGTGTGCCTTAAGCATGGTCCTGCTATACAGACTGCATAAAGGTATCTCAGAAGAGCTTACAGGCCCTGCTGGCAGTTCCTGTCTTTAGTGACCCTGGGCTGTGACCCAGTCTAAGAAACACCACCCACAAGCCCCGCTGAATTGGGGCAACATATGGTAACCACAGGAGCATGCAATAGTTTGCTTGGTCCTCTCTGGAGGAATTTGTGACATTCAGTTCTAGGGTATCATGAGTCACACTTATATCTTATATCCTACCAACTGGAAACTCCTTGGTGGTCAAACAGTGTCTTTTTCACCTCTGCATATGGCATAAACAGGTGTGTCTTATGAAACAGACCAAATTTAATTTCAAGCAAAAGGTACCTTGGTGTTCATGGGCTGAAACACATTTGAAGCAAGGAAGTCTGGCAATGAATGAATTTTTGCATTTCTGAAGTTGGATGGAGCACAAATTTAACAGATGGCTCTTCAAGAATAGATGCAAAATTTTAAAGATAGTTCATTCCTGCCTCAAAAATGTCACTGCTAATCAAGCGGACTGGCAAATGGTGAGTCAGTCACCATGGTGACGAGTTTTCAGGGAGTCAAGCCTGTAGCCTGGGTCAGCTCACCCCTTTGTCATGAGATCAGTTCCCAAGGCGGCCAATGAAAGGGACATCTTTGACATCACCCACCAGAGTCATCTGACATCATTGCCTAAGAAAGAACTCCTTAAAAACTACCCGCTGAGGCATTTAATGCCTTGATCTGTGGTGATTGCCAGTTTCTTTAATGTGCAGTGGTTAATTTTCCTCCAAATCCTCACTTTTGTGTTTTCTCATCAATATTTTACATTTCTGCTTGGCAAGAACTGCTTTGTAAATCAGGATTAGCAGTTGCTGACAGTGGTCATCTCAGGGAGATGGACGTGAAAGTTGTTCCCTTCTGGGTTTTATGGTGTCTTTTCTGTGATGCTTACGTTTTAGTACTCTCAAAATTCTTTTGTATTCAAAGAAAAACTAAGCAAGTTAGAATTTCAAAAACTCGAAAACATGAGAGTTAGAGGAAGCAGGCATTTCTTTCTTTCTTTTTTTAAACCAGGAATTGAACTCAGGACCACATGCTTGCCCGGCAGGCACTGTGCCACTGAGCTGTATCCTTGCCCCAGACATTTCTTTAATATAAAATAGTAAATTTTCTGAGTCAATCAAAGGTAAAAGAACAAATTCTAGGCCAGGTGCCCTGTGTAAAGATTGCCTTCTTTTACTTCTTTGTGTCATAATTATTGATCTTATCTTCTGCCAAACAATATTTATGTATTTACTTATTTTGGTGTCATCCTTAGCATGGATTTGGTCCTCAAAGCAAACTTTCTTTTCATCTGAATATGATGCCAATCCTCAGAATACCACCCTTGACTCAGCCTTGGTGAATATTTGTTTTACTGAACAAAGAGCATTTCCAGTACAGAGAACCCTATTTAGTTTATTTTTTTCTTTTTGATATTTCATTTTTCTAATCAAGAAATTTTATTTTGTCATTTCACACTTGAAACTCACTTCCCAGTACAAAAAAGAAAAAGAAAAAGAAAAAGAAAGAAATTCACATTCTCCTGTAGGTACAGCCAGTCCATCTGCAGGTCAGCTCTTGGCAGCACTCTTCCTTTTAAATCCCAGTGCAAGGAACCCTAATTCTGGTTCACCTCCACCTCAGGCCAGCAGTGTCAGGGATTCTAGTATCTCTGAGGAAGGCCTTGGCTGTGCTTGCCCAGTGGCCTGCCCCGGTGCCTGCTGGGAGAACACTTCTCCAGCCTGGGCAGACCCTCCTGTCCATAGCACGGCTGTGGTGTTGGGCTCCAAGGCTGACAACCCTTGCCCCTTGAGTGGTAAGGGTTTTCTCCCCAGTGGGGTACAGTGTTAGAGATTGGTGCTTTGCCAATTCCAAGGAGGCAGAAATTTGTTCCAGGGGCATGCTTGTGATACCAGAGTTTCTGGGTTTGGGCTCATAAAGGTCCTCAGAGGAGATAAGATCCCCTCATTGTGCTTCTGAATATCTGAATAAACTCATGTTTTCGGCAACTTTATGCTCCACTGAGACAAAATATTTTTAAAGATATTTATCCAGCCGCACATGGTGATACACGCCTATAATCCTAGTACTTGGGAAGTTGAGGCAGGAGGGTCGCTGTTAGTTCGAGGTCAGCCCGGGCTACATAAGTGAGTTCAAGGCCAGCCTGCACTACCTGTGAGGCCCTGTTTCTTTGCTTTCTCAACAAAAAGAAAGAAAGAAAGAAAGAAAGAAAGAAAGAAAGAAAGAAAGAAAGAAAGAAAGAAAAAACAAAACAAAAAGGTATTTATAATGGAAGCAGGACCCAAATCAGGTCATACTTTTTTCAAAGCTCTGTTTTTTAGAAGAAACGATCTCAATGCCTTACAAACCATGCTTCCTGATTAGCGAAGGTTACAGGCCATAAGATTTGTTTTTGTACTAATAGCAATAATAATGAAAACAGTAGCTAGCATTAATACAGATAGTACTGTGTCAGGCACTAGTCTAAATATTTTCTATACAATTTCTCTCAATCTTTACCACTTTATGGTGTAGGGCTGTTACATTCTTGCTTCCCATAAAGGAAAGCAGAGATTCAGAGTGGTTAAGCAACTTGCCTAAAGTCACAGAGCTAACTAACAACAGATAGCAGTAGCCAACCAAGGCCAGGCTGACCCTGAAGCTCTTCGTTTTGTGAAAAGGTCTTGCCGTGAAACCTGGCCAGAAAGTTCCTTTAGGGCAGGATCTGTGTCCTAAAGCATGTGTCACCCCTCAGTACAACAACAACAACTATCAACGACACCCAAGAGCCCACAGCAATCCATTTCTTTTTAAATCTATATACAATAATGCTGAGTGGCACCGACATGGCCAGTTTACTCTTTTTACTTGACTGTACCACAGTGTTATTTTCTCCCTAAGGGCTTAGCTGAGGGCATATTATAAAGGGCCCCACTTAATATTTTGGCTCTTGAAATAGAGTATACTTTATGAAACTAGTCTTTTATCTTCCAATGTACTTGGTTGAATACTATTCCTCCAAAATTCATGCCATCTAGAACCTGAGAGAACGTTAAACTGTTCCAAACCAGGGTCTTCATAGTCAAGTCATGCTGAGGTCACACTGGGTTGGAGCAGACTCTAGTGACTGCTGTCATTATAAGAAGTGGGAAATTTGAACACAGACACATGAAGAGAGAATAGCACGTGATAACAAAGACAGATTGGAGCAATGCATCCACAAGCCAAGGGAGGCCACGGGCAGCTGGCAGCACCAGAAGGTAGGAGACAGGCATGGAACAGATCCTCCCTCAGAGTCTCCAGGATGAACCAGAACTGCTGACACCTGTTTTAGACTTCCAGGTCCTGGAACTGTGAGATGACACATTTCTGCAGTTTAAGCTGTGCCGTTTGTGGTACAGCAGCCAGAGAGAACTCTCACACAGGGTACAGCTAGGGAAATCACCAGTGAGCTGGAGCGTCTCCTGATCCCCAGGCAGGGGCTACTCCAGAGAGCCCGCCGGGCGGGGCTGCCTCAGCAGGGCCCGGAAGTGCCCTTTGCCCTTCCTGAGGACCCTTCCTGAAGACCACAGGAAGGCACAAAGAAATGGGTAGGTGGCTCAGTTCCAGACCTGCTAGTGTCCTGCGCAGTACTAGATTGGGCCTCTGTGTTTTACTTGTCATTCCTGCTGTAGATGCAAAGCGAGCCATAGCTGTTTTGGGGCCACCACAGTGATCATGTAGTGTCAGTGTCCAAGCATCCAATAGCATGTTTCTGGTGTCAGTAGGCAGAATGGAATACACAGAGCACATTGCTGATATGCTGGGACTAGGGGCCCCAACTGTCACCAAATAAGAGGAGGCCACCTAACCTACACTGGGAACTCACAACTATTTGGACAAGAAATGGGCCAAATCAGTAACACCAGTGGACAAGTTGGTACAGGGGCTGGAATGAGGGTGAGGCAAGATAAGAATTCAGGCAAGAAAGCAGCAGAGACAATGTCAGTTAGGAGAAGAGGGAGGGGCAGATGCCGAGGAGCCCAGATCAAAAGTAAGAGAAACAGGGACAAGACAAGACCCACGAGCTGAGCCTGGAGGGAACAAGTGCCAGAGTTTCCTCCTACAGACAGAATTGCAAGGCAACAGTTAAGTGCTGTAGGAGGAGAGGTCCCTCCCTGCCCAAGGAACAGGCCAAGCCTGAGGCAACAGAAAGGGCATTTGGTGATTCATCTCAGAGTGAAGGAAGGGACAGAGACACTTAGCATGACATCACACTGGAAAAACATGAAGAGAAGGTCAGCCCTCAGCTTTCTGAAAGATTCTCTTGGAGATTTTCTTTTCCATCTGAGGGTTAAAACCCTCCTCTGTCCCCTGATCAGCTCCTACCCCATCTAGAGTGTTACCTGCTGGCCCTAAATGACTGACCACCCGCATCAGAAACCCAGGAGAACAAGAAGTGGGTTGTGTTGAAGCGAAGCCACTGATCAGAAGCCTGAGGGTGTGCTCGGGGATGGAGAGAGTCAGGGCCAAGTGAGAAAGGAAAAAAGAGGGTCACGTCCAAGGGAACTGACTCCAAGACTCGCAGCTGAGGGCACAGGCTGGTGGCCACACGTGTGGGAGGTGAAACATGTGGAAGAAAGTAAAAGGGCCACTCTCAACCCCATAACCTGGGACACTGGGTGTGGGAGTAGCACAAAGCTAAAAGCAACACCATGCTTGGGATATTCCTTTGGAGCCTGGGAGTGTGGAGGGTTCACTGCGGGCTTGTTTAGCAAAGGCTTCTTTCACTTTGCCCTCTAACTAGCAACTGCCATGTCCCAGTTCACACTGCTCCACCTGCTTTACAGAGCCCCTGTCTGAAGGGCAGAGAGCAATAAATGGTGTGCTGGCATGGCTGGACCTCTCTGCGAAGTCCACTTGGGTGTCTTAGCAGAGTCCCCTCAGGTTGGCTGGGCCTTCAGAAGGGTCAGCTTACCTCCCATTCCCGGAACACTGGTCCCACTCGTGTCATTTGGATGTGGAGCAGAAGGTGGGTCATAGCCAATCACCAAGTCAATGGTGGCCTGGGTAGAAATAATTAACAGGAGGGAGAATTAATGAAGGGCACTAGGATATTACAGACTGCAAAGTCGGTCAGCAGGAGTAAGATTCTTAGAAAGGGTGAGCAAAGCAGGAAGCAAATGAGACTGGAAGTGAGAAGGCTGAGGAAGCACCGGACTGCTGCTGCCTGCAAGGGAGCCGCGGTGGAGCCGAGAGGGGCTACTGGCTCCAGGCTGCAGAGTGACTGGAGTGCAGTTCAACATACAAACTGGTAACCAGTAACCAGCTTCTGCCCGAGGCCTCTTCTTACGGGATAACAATGACAGAAACTCACTTTAAATGATTGATTTATTTGTTGCTCATTGACTTAGTTGGTTATAATTGCTGAGGTTTATTTTCATGTTTTTTTCTAAAACTAGTTTTCATAAAAAATGTATATAGTAATGTGAATCACAAAACACAAATAAAAAGAGAAAGTAAAACTGATTAAAGAAGAAATAAATATGCAAATCATAAAGTTAGCTTAACAGCTCTTCCTCTTGTGTACACTGTGACCCTGAGACGCCAAGGAACCAAAAGGAGAAGGGAAACAGAAAATGTTATGAAATTTTTGTTAGCAGAAAGGAGGAAACATTAGTTCCTATTAGTTCCTTATGACAGATAAAGATATTCCTGTTTATAAAGTTTTAGACAAAGTTTTCACATAGGGTATTATTTTAGGAGATATATAATTTTCCCTAATATATGTATATTATATATATGATATCATATATATATATATGATTTCAAAATTGTTTGCTAGGAAAAATCAATAAGGGCTACTGTTTTTGGCCATATACATGCCCACATAGACCATTTATTACCATCACTTCGTAAGAGAAGAGCATTTTAATGTCAAAAATGAGGAAAGACAAACCTCAAAGAGAGTCCTTAGCACTAGTCCTTAGCTCTAGTTCTTAGAGTATAGCACATACACACACACACACGCACACGCACACCAAGTTAACAGAGAAAATACAGGACATACTACTACTTAGGATGTATTTAGACTAAAAACAGATACACTGTTCACTTGAAATTTAAATGTAAATGAGCATCCTGCACTTTCCCCGCCTCTTGGGTCACTGCTAACACGCACACATACACAGACGCCCACATCCGGCATTGCCCGTTTTTTCCTTTGTGTGCTCCCGAGGGTGTATGCCCTCCGGATCAGTGTGTTTCATGTTAGAAATACTGCTCTGGAAACAGTAGCCACACAAGCACTCATCTACAGTCCCACTGCAAACTAAGAACCCTAAGAGCAGCCTCTGCCAGCTGCCTGCCAAAGACCACGGCTACAGTACAAAGGTCAAATGCAGGGAGCCAGGAGGGGGCCAACTGCTAAACTTAATCTGATAACCAAACTTTTGAAGCCCAGAAGAACACATGGGTGGCTCATCCTGTGAGTCAGTGGTTTTCGTGCACTGTGTCCAAGGAACTTCAAGATTCTCAGAGGTGCTGAGGGGACCCCGAGGGGCTAGGGAGAGAAGGGGCAAAGCCTGGGTCTTTGTTTCCCATTCAATCCCAGCACCTCTTCCACTTTAGGCTTCTCCATGTGCTTTCTTCTGTACTGTAAAAATGTAGCGATTAGAAAATACTTGCAAATCATCTTTTCTCAGTATTGCTTCTCTCATTCAGGTTTTGGGTAGATAATAAATGACATCTTAAATTTATGTTTTATACTCAGGATACTGATTCAAATATCTCTACAAATAGATATTTGTAGAGACTGGAGCAGCAAAATTGACACTCCCTCTGTGATATTCAGAAGGCTCACCTATATTCTTGTCTGCAGGGACATCCTCTCTTAATGTAAGTTTTTTTCCCTTTTCTCAGGCTCTGAAGCAGCTAAAAGTTGTGGGCCAACCATGGTAGCTTCTCAAGTGTTTGTTGGTAGTCGTATAAAATCTGAACCTCAGAAGCTTCAGTTGAAATTTTAAAAAGTACATCTAGATGCTGATCTTATATCAGACAATATGTATACATATAGATTCTATAATCAGAAAACATTAACCTGCTAATGCAATGATAAAGATAAGGTATTGACATCTTGATATTCAAGGTATTCCCATGAAGGAGTTTCTAATTCACAGAGCTATACACAATCACACAGACATGAATTCCCATATGGCTAAGCACAGAGCTACACTAATGTGTTCTGCTCACTCTATAGCATTCTGTAATGCAAAAATCAAATCTTGATTTTGCTAATTCTGTAACTGAAAGTATAGAATAAGGCCCGTATTATATGCACATAGATCCATTTATCTCAAAGCCAGATTTCTGCTTTTTATGCAGTGAGCTAATAATTAGTTCAAACTCTTTTCTAAATGAACTTTTGCTTCACCGTCTCACTTCATCATTTCAACAAGAGGGAAAATCCTTACCCCAGTGTCTTGTCCCCTCTCGTTTAGCAGGGAGATGAGTTTGTAGGGCAGTGATCTACTCTGGTCGCCAGTGAGGTCCTTCAGAGCAACAGTCGCAGTGCCAATTAATCTGCAGGAGAAACAGAAAAGACAGCAGCCTACGTGGGGGCCCTGAACCACTGTCTCACAGGCCTCCCAGTCCCTTGGTTTTCTTCTGTTATTGTTGAAGTCACTAGTAACAAGCTGTGGGATGGCATATTCCGGCAGTAAAAATGAAATGCCTGCCACCACTTCTCCAGATAGCTAAACTATGGATTCCAACCACCATGCATGCCAGGAGGAAAGACTGAAGGTACACCCCACTCCCCAGAATCCAAGCAGAGAGAAATGTAGAACAAAACTCAGAAAGAATGGCATTTTTTATACAGAAGTTTTTACAGGACCCATAAAATTTTGCCCTGTAAAAAATCCTCCCAAGTAGATCTTAAAGTGTCTCCTTTGAGAATATGTTATTAGATGATTGATGGGCTAACTTGCTCCCCCTATCTATTCTGATTTAAATTAAGATGTGTGTAGCATTACTTCCTCCTAGGCCTCGGGGTTATATCATGTCTCCTGTTGCACATGACAGAAGCGCAGGGTACGGAGTCACACTTGTGTCCCCCTCACAGTGCAATGACCCCTCGAGGCACAGCGTACTCTTACTGTGTTCACTCCTATGTTCTATGAGCCAAAACACTACAAGGACTTAAAAGACATTTACTGAATGAGGGGAAGAATATATGAGTCTACATAGATTGAGGATAAATACCAAAAGTATTTTTATAGCTAAAGGAAATGATCAAAAATACTTATAGAACACAAATCCTCAGGCAGTTAGGAAACATACAAATGTAATCCATGGAAAAGCAGTCTGCAATTTGGGGAATAGAACATGGAACACGGATGAGAGCGGGGGAATGGAAGAAGTTCTCTTTGTGAAATGCAATTGGAAAGGCAGGAAGACCCAGGGGTTGCCTTCATCACAGTAGACAGTGAGACAGGAAAAGAGAAATAATAGTGTGCTTTAGGATTCTTATGTTTTGCCTACTGTTGCAGCCACTTATACTAACATGGAGCAGATGTGATAGAACAGAAAATTATCAGCATTAAAACAGAAAACCCTTAAAGTTAAAAGAGATTTTTACAGTATTTCAAAATACCCACACTGAGGAAAACAATAGTGGAGTATTTTTATGTAACTCTGAGCTATGGGGAAAAATAATAATCAGGAAATTTCATTTTGTAGAGAAATTATTTTATCTGAAAACTTAGTATGGTTTCCTTAAAAATCAGGAAAGGCTGATGTCAATGTGGGGCTATTTTTTTAAGTGACTATAAACATATTCTTCTCTACCACTCAAACCTCAAAAACAGGGCTAGGTCACAGAACTGGAGTCTGTAATCCAAGCACACATACCAGCGAGTCCTCTGTGAACAGACACGTTGCACAAGACCAGGAAGCTGGAAGCGCCCTATTTCACCAGTTTACTCAGCAATATGGATAGTTTGCACAGGGCTTCTTGGAAAAGCACAATTCTCATTCAAAGCCCTACACACAGTGCCCCCAAACCATGACAGATCCTCATTTTTTCCTAATATCATGAACAGTCTGTAGTTGGCAATAGAAAATAAAAATTTGCCTCCAAGTGATGACTGAAGTCTTCATCTCTTTCAGGTCAATATGAAAATTAGATCTACCAGTCAATGCTGCAATGTGCAAATTGATTGGAATTTTACAGAACATTGCTTAGATGAGTATGTTCACACAATATATTTACTACTGTATTTTTCAGCTGCTGGATTTTATTCCTCTAACCTGTTGAGGACAGAGTTCTAGGTCTCATTCTGACTCTAGCAGACAAAATAGTGACTCTTCAACATAAAGTGAGAGCCCTATCCTTTTCCCACATCTCCCTTAGCCCTCAGAATGCCTGAGCAAAATTTCTGACCATATTTTTAAAAATAGAACAGTTAACTATGAGGTTGACTAATTGCATTTTAAAGAAGAACAAAATGTGCAAAGTATGTTTTTAAAGTCATCTGACTGGTGTTAAACTTCAAAATGAGATTCCCACTTGGCAAGATGTGGAAACCAATGAGACTTTACTCCTCACAGCTCCACGCTTCTTAGCCTAGATCTGATTCAGATAATAACGCTGTACATGTAAACATGCACTGCTTTGTTTCTACTAAAGTCAGAATGGCCTCAACCTCCACCTCTAGTAAATAAATCTTAGCGTAACCAGTGTACCGTTCGGAGACACTGTGGAGCTGTGAAGAGGCCTGGCCAGCATTTCTCCACCTGTTAGCTGAGGAATGTTCTGATCCCACGAATTTTTCTGTTGCGAGGGGCTGCCCTGTGCTTGGTCAGAGGCTCAGTAACATCTTGATCCTTACCCATGGGATGCATCTCCACACAGCACCAGCTGTCCCCTGGAAGGCAAAACTACCCAAGTGGAGGCTAATTCCTGTTCTAGCCCTAAGCCCACATCCTAACTTTCTCTGAGGCCTTGTCCATGTCATTCACCTCTCTGAGACTACTTCATTATTAGCAACCAAATGGATGGAATTAAACAATTCTGCTGACTCTTTTCAGTTCTTAAGGTCTGCTTCCAAGCTTGCATATATGATGTTTTCTATATATGTCTACTTTATACAGCTGTCTCATGTTAAATAGTTCTTTTTTCTTAAATTTATTGCTGTCCTACTTATGGGAAAAGCTATCTATAATATGATTGTATTGGAAAATCCAAGATGATAGGCAAGGGTTTTGTCTTCAAGGATGCTGGCTTATAAGGCGTGGATCAGAATTGATTCCCTAAGCTATCTGGAGAAAGACTGGGCCAAGAAGGAATGCAGTGAGTGTTATGTCATGTGATGGGGCATGGTGGGGACTGAGGCCAGCTGCCTAACACTCAAAGCCCTTCAACCCACCTTTTACTGTCTTGAATGGTTTTACAACCTCCATTCTGACTCAACCATTTTTTGCTGATTTCACTTCCCTAAGAGGGTAGAAATAGTTCACTGACCAGAAAGGGAACAAAATAAAAGAAGTCAATAATGAAGCCTAACTTCAGTTCCTCCTTTTATAAATCTTTAGTCCCAGTTCTACGACTCACTTTCTCACCATAAAATTCTGTTACTTTTGCTGGTAGGGGACATATAGAAGAAGAGTTGGGGTTTTTTTTCCCCCTCAAAGTAAAAACAGTGTTTAGAGGGTTATAATCCCAAAGTTATTTTTACAGCTAGGTTGAGTTGAGGAAAAATGAAAATAGTTAGTGACTTCTAGAGTTTCTAAGGGATTAGTGGAAGGCTGCTGGCCCCGTGGATAAGTCTGAACTCCGCAGTGACTCCTAGGCCTGCCTGCCCTGGCCTGTTTGCTATGACGTTGCCTAGACAGAGAATGCTGAGAAAAACTGGGGATGGTGACTTGGCCTCCTACACAGAACATCAGAACAGCTCAGGGACCACAAGACATGTTCCTTTAAAGGGGGGGGGGTGACACTGAGCAAAAAACCTTTTTCTTTTTGTGTCACAAGTGCTACAAATGTGTCACAACATCACAGTAACAGGGAAACTGTTCTGTATCTCGTGGAAAAATAAGTCTTCCCTTGGAATCCACTCAATACTAAAATAGATGAACCACAGTCAAAGAAAACTACAGGGAAAGTATCACAAGAGCCTTTGGCTTTCCTACCCTAGTTGTGAAATTCATAAGATACAGATGTATTTTAAAGTGAAAAACAAAACTAGTCATGCTGCTATTTCTTTCCACCCATGAAAGTTTGAGCTGGGTATCAACTTGACAAAGAACTACTAAGCACAGAAGCTACAGGGAAAATGCTCTAATTGGGGGAATAAGAGTTTAATGGTAAACTAGTCAATTTGTTTATGCAAGTATCAGTTAAGAACTTCTTTAACTCTTTGGCCCTCTCTTAAAATGGATAAAATGTGCTTTGTTTAAAAAAAAAAAGAATGGAAAATGTTCTCTGTTAGCACGGGTTCACAGCCACATGCCTGTGTGGTGAGTAAGGGCTTTGCTGCAGGGTTCTCAAGCAGGGAGCTCACGTCTGTGGAGTCGAGACCAGCCCACATGGGTTACTGGAGGAGCGCTTACTGGAAATTCCTCCGCGAAGCTAAGGATAAATATGTTGGAGTTTGGAAAATAAATCACATGTGCAATGTTTTTGCCTCTGGGGACTATATCAGAGTCTCAGTGTGCCGTCCTTGGGGCATAACAATCTGCAGCTGGGCTGGGGACAAAGCATCACCAAGCCTCTGTCAGGTCCCTGAAAAGATCATGACCTCCTATCCCTTCAAGTACAGGGATGGTCCTTCAGCTGGCTGAGCCTAGCCATGTTAGCCAGGCCTGAAAGCTGATGGGGTTCCCAAGTTGGGACCCATTTCCCTTCCCCACAGTGATCCCTTCCTTGGCAGTATCCACCAAGTTCTTCCCTGGTCACACGCCAACAAGTAGGAGAGCCAAGCATGCCCCTGACTGTAAACCAGACTCAAATGTTCTTTGCTTAACCAAAGCTTCGTCACCTTCTTGAGCCTCCTCCCAGGTCAGTTATGCACGTCCTTATAAAGTCCAGCTTTAGTAAAAAGGCTGGCTGAGTTTAGCATGCCCCCCATATCTAATCACCCTTCATAGCTGATCAGATTCTTCATCCCCTGCTATCTCCCAGCCAAGGTCTGACCACACTGGGCTGCCTTAATCAGGAATCCTGCTAGGGCTGTTTAACCAGAAACCCCCTTATCCTTGAGGTTTCCTCTTAGGAATTTTCCATCCATCCGCTGATTCCCACCCTGCTCTGTGGCTGTAAATTTCCACCTGCCCATGCTGCATGTGGTGTTTAGACCCATTTCCCCCCACTGCAAGACCAGGTAACGGTGACCCCTCTCCCTATGACAGTGGTGCTGGATCAAGTCTTTAACGCCTCAGCAAGGATCACGGAATGTTTTTTTTCTTTAACAGAGACTCCTGGCTGGGGTAAGGTCTCTCAAGGGGCACTTCTGGGTTCTCTGATGCCCTTGCACTCCCACGGCGCCCAAGCTGCCCACCCTCACTCAGCCTCTGGATTATCTCCCAAGTTGCTTCTCAGAATCTGCCTTCCCAGAGCTCCTTGCATCAGTTACTGGGGTTTCTCGGATTCCTAAGACCCCGAGTCAGACATTTTTTTTAGTTAGTTCATACACCCAGCACGTGTGCGAGAAAATGGTCGAGAAGAGTGACTCAGTGAAAGCTTGAGGAAGGTGGAGGCTGGATGCAGCGCTGGGGTAGGAGGCTGACAAAGCAGGGTGGGAAGAAGGGCACAGACGGTTTTTAAAAATATGCCCTTCAGTGACACAGGTTCACACCTGGGAATGTGCATAGAAACCTCCTTATCTAATGGAATGTCTGGACTGTAGCCCATGAAACTCCTTCTGTGTCTCCTCAGCAGGTACTGTCCTTCCCTTTCCCATTCCACACCAGGATTGTCAGAGGTTTTATTTCTGTTCAACCAAGGGTGGCCTAGGCTTTGAAAAGCAGAGTAATGAGCCAGGTATGGTGGTACACACTCGTAATCTCTGCACTTCGGAAGGCTGGGGCAGGAGGATAGTGAGTTTGACCCCAGATCAGGCAAGTTAGCGAATTAGCCAGACACTGTCTAAAACGATGTCGATAACAATCGGGCTGGGGATGTAGCTTGGTGTAAAGGCCTGGACTCAGTCCGCAGCACCACCGCCACCAAATCAAACCAAAACAACAACAACAACAACAACCAACAACAACAAAAAACGATAAACCTCCACCACCAACTGAGTAACACTGGTCCTCAACAGTGTTCCCAAACCTGCTGTGCACAAGCCTCCCTTGTGCTTTTAACAAACTCCACACACTAGTTTTAGACACAGTGAAGACTG
>PVJX010013646.1:0-41051 GCA_004027295.1 Dolichotis patagonum | reverse complement strand
TCAACTGCACGGTGCAGGTCCCGAGGCGCCAGGGTCTCTCCCCTGCAGGCCCCCTAAAGTCCGCCATACTCACCTGCTAGTTTTTTCTGATGAATTGACCATTACATTTCCAATGTTCTGAAATGGCCAACAGACCACAGAAAGAATTCTCTTTAGGCTCCTGTTTGAAACCAGCAGCTACAGCAATCTGCTGGCCTTGCTTCAGGGCCACCATTTATAATATCTTAAATAATCATTGTGTATGTGTTGTGCTCAAGTACTGTCTTGCCTTATATTTGTTAAATTTTTTTCTCAGTCATTAAATCTTTTTTCTGGATAACCTTTTTCACTCAGATATTTAATCATTTATAAATACTAATAGCAGCACTAAGAGACTATCTAAACCATAGACATTCTGATTATGTTCAATAAAGTAAGTTTGTTTGCTTTTGATGAACTCTGTGATATTGTATAGTTCTGTAGAGTATGTGTATATGATGATAATGTCACCCAGAGTTGTATAAGGATTATATCAGATATTATACATGAAGTTTTTAATAAACTATAATATACTTCCCAGTTACTTGTTACCCAATCTTTTTTTCAGTTTAAGATATTTACTTTCATAGTTTTTATGTATATTATTGAATTGTTAAGTACAAATTCAGAGTTTGTCTTTTTGATAAAGTGTTGTGATTTTAATGAATAAAAATATGGCTAGACTGTCAGCTAGTTAAGGAATATTCTTAATTGGTAAAAGTGTGAACAAAAAATGCAGATAAACCATTTTTCAGTACAGTACTGATTTTGATACCTTTTCTCATTAGAGACTATCAAGGATAGTACTATTCAGTATTGTCCAGGTAAATGAACTGCCCAGTGCTGTGATGAAACACATTCATATGGAAGTGTAATAGGGCTGCAGCTGTTACCCTGTGCTGTGTGATCCTACAGTGGAACAAGGATTCTTTTTTACATTTATGTTACAAGAACCTGGAAAAACTGACTTTACTGTTTGAACCTGATTATTTAGCCTTTTAAAAAAAGCTCACCTGATGACTTCAGTGTCCTTACCTCATAGCAGTCTACTTCCCGGATTACATTACACCCAGGGACCCTGCATGCCTAAAATGTGGAACTGCAGAAACGACTTCCTGGTAACATGGCCCTTGCTGGGAAATAATCACAAGAGCTCCGCAGTCAGCTCCTACCACTCTGAGGCACACAGTCCATGTTTCATCCACCTATGAAACAATGTTAAGGGACCTTACTCTTTAGAACAGATTTAGATTCAGAGCACAATTGAGTGGAAAGCATAGAAGTTTCCCTTCTGCCCCTCCCTCGTCCCTGACTCTTCCCACTCACATGTGGACCCTCCAGCGGCATTGTTTTCAGTGAATAGATAGATGCCTTCTATGTGCAGAGTGCTGTGTTGGGGATCAAGAACCTAAATAAGTAATTGATGTCTTGGGAATGAGAGAAAAAGAGACTGATTAATTGAAATCTCTAAGTCCTAGAACTTAATGTGCAAAATCTGGAGAAGAAATAGAGTGAGGCAGGGGTGGTTGAAAGGTTTAAAGTAGAGTTCTCCAACATAAATATAGTGAAGTTATTTTTTTCACATAATAGAGCTTTCAAGGCCAGAGAGGAGCATTCAGCATGGAGCCATGGCCTAATATACACTCGTATAAAAAGGGATTATAACTGAGTTCAGGAAGTTTTGTTTTTTGGTTGTTTTAAAGGAGACAGATATTCCATGGAAAATACTTGACACACACTAGTCTTGGGATGGAAAGAACAGGGCAAGGCCTGGTGTCCTTTTCATCAACCTCACCTTGGCAGACCTGGACAACAACCACGCTTTGGGTACAAAAGGTGATTGCTAGTTGGCTGGGGGTGTTCCCAGACTTTTGGCAACCTTCTTCACCTAGTTTGACCGTTCAGCGCTTCCTGATAGAAGGGTCTTTCTTCTTGCCCTGGGGAATAGTATACTATATCTTAATTTCACTTGCAAAAGTTAGCAAACTGACAGTAAACTCAGAACTTTTAATTCTTCTTCAACTACCAATCTTTATTTAACAACTTCTGTCTTTCCTGTTATGTGGTAATATGGATTTCCTTGCTACCCCTGAACCCCTGTAAAAGTTGCAAGTTAACCATGTTCTGACATTTGATTGTATTATAGTGTCACGAAAATGTAGGGCTTATTTAGTAGTATTTTCCTTCTGCTTCAGAGCACAATGATTTCATTTTACATTTACCAAAAGCAAACAGTCACTTCTGCTAAGAGATGAGTAAGATTTCCCAGCCATCTAATCCATTCCTACAAACCTCTACCAGTCCTCTCTTCCTTTCTTTCTCCCCCACTGCTACTATATGGCTCTATTTCCAGTCTTCCAGCAGTCTGCCTACTCCTTGCCCCAAGCCTGACCTGCAGTTTCTACCAGAGTGCTGATCATTCTGCAGTCTGTCTGGGTCAGGTTTGCTTGTCTGCATGGGACTAGTAGAGACAGGCTGGCCTTTCGGCCACTCCCCTTGGCCCCCTGGAATACCAGTGGCCCTCTGGACTGTGCTGCTTTTTCACTTTTCTTCACTCTGCTCTCCAGCTCTTTGACTCAGACACGTGTAATTCCTAGAAATACTGTGTTCTCTTTCACCTGTAGATCTTCACACTTGCTGAGCTCGTCATGGGACGTTCTACTTCTCTCCTCCCTGACTGGCGGAAAGCCATCCTCTGCTTTAACACAGACATCACTGTCTTTAGGGAGTTTCCCTGAGGAAGAGTAATTGTACATCTATAAAGTGACACCTTTAAAGAAATCTCAATGTGGAGAAAACAAAGACTGGGAAAATTCATGTGTGACGTTGGCAAAGAAAGGAACTTCAGGCAAATTTTATGGTAGTTTTGAAGTATGCTAATGGTTTTGTTTCAAGGATGTGTAGAACAGAACTCAGTATTGAAATTTCCAGTTTATAATCTAATATTTGAATAAATATTATATTGTCTTTTAACCACATCAGTGAACTGTTTTGTATCTTCTGCCTGTGGTTGTGGGACATCCCAACAGACACCCTGAGTGAAGTGTGCCAGCCTCCTCGCTTGACGGACTCCCGTGACTCAAACAACAAGCTCCCCATGACCTCCCGTGTAAAAATAAAAAGTATATTATTATGTTTTCATAACTCCACGCTTTAAGAAGCAGCAGGCTATTTTTTTTTCCTCCTGTGGCCATTGGCTTGGGGATGGTATAGGCTGAGGGCCAGAGGAACAGAGGTGGCAGCCCTGAAGGAGCACAGGGTGGGGTTCCAGTTATAAATTAGAAATAGCATCACTGAAGTTAATAAAACTACATCAACCGTGCCTGAGGATTAAACTTAACTTTTATAATACACTGATAATTTAAGATGAATTGTAATCAGCTAGGCATGCACCCTGGGAGGTAACAGAATTCCAAGTTCAAGTCCAGCCCAAGCAACTCTGTGATTTAGCAAGACTGTCTCAACATAAAAAATGAAAAGGGCTAGTGATGCAGCTCAGTGTGGGTTCCATCCACAGCACTGCAGGAAAAAAAAAAAAAGACAGGAATTGAATGTTACATGTGTTAAATATTGACTGAATATTAAACACACAGAATTAAATTGTGCCAAGACACTTTAAGATACTTTCCAGCCAGATTTACTTTTGGTAATCAGTTCTAATATGATGGTTCAAAACTAAGTGCTTGGCTGGGCATAGTGGTGCATGCCTGTAATTCCAGCACTCAGGAGGCGCAGGGAGGAGGATTGCTTCGAGTTTGAAGGCAGCCTGGGCTACATAGTGAGTTCAAGGCCAACCTGAACTACATTAAGGAGACCCTGTCTCAAAAACACATGAAACAGAGGCTGGGGATTTAGCTTAACAGCATAAGTGCCTGCCTGGCAAGTGCGAGGTTGCAAGTTTGATCCCTGATACCAAAAGAAAAAAAAAAAAAGACAAAAAAACTAGATGCGTTATGTACATGAGAGTATTCCTGTATAATATTCAACAGCAAAAATCAAAGTCAAGACCTTTATGAAAATTACTTATCTACAAAATGGGGTGTTTAGGAAATATTTTATCACACAGTATTAAATTGTATTTCATTTTCTTTCTTTTTTTGAGACAGAGTCTTGCTATGGACAGTATTTTAGGCTGACCTTGAAGTCAGTGTGTAGCTCAGACTGGCCTTGAACTCTTGGTGATCCTCCTTCTCTAGCCTCCCAAGTGCTGGATTACAGGCATGTGCCACCACAACCAGCTGTTCATTTTCTCTGGTTCTACTCCATTGGTAGCATTGGTTGGGTTTCCTTCATGATTTTTTTTTTTCCCTCCCAGGAATTGGTATTTAAAGCAATAAAGGTCAAACCTGACTTCCCCTATCCAATTTCATAAACAAGAAACATGTAGTTTTTAAAAAATTCTCATGGCACAGGAGGGGATAGAGATGAGATATACTAATTTATTGATATTAGATAATTTTTTTAAATTGGTCAACCCAAAATCTCATAATTACATTTTATATAGAAATTGTACTTTAATCATGTCAAAATTTTGTATTTTGTTTTGTTTTGTTTTGTTTTTGAGAACAAGGCCTTACTTTGTAGTTTAGACTGGCCTTGAACTCATTATATAGCCCTGGCTAGCCTTGAACTTGTGGCAATCCTTCCACCTCAGCCTCGCAAGTGCTGACATTACAGGTGTACACTGCCATTCCTGACTTATTAAATTTTTTTATTTTCAATATTAAAAAATATTAAACACAGCTGGGCATGCTGATGCATGCATGTAATCTCAGCACTCTGGTGACCGAGGCAGAGGATGAGTTCAAGATCAGTCTGGGCTACAGACTGAACTATATGGCAAGACCCTGGTATTATTAGTGTTGTGATACCATGAAAGTGTTCAGTTTTAATTTAAATGGTGATGGGTTTTCAGCTCTCTCTGCTATGGTTGTAGAGCAAGCCTGACACTTGTTTGACCCATGATTCTGTGGGTTGGCATTTGGAGCAGGATTAGCGGGGTGATTCTTCCACTGGTTCAGCTGGGTCACTCATGCTGCCAAGATGGCTGGTAGCTTTTGGTGTAGGGTGCTCTCAGCAGGAAAGGCTGGGCCCACTCCACATAGCATTCTTCAGCTGATAGTTAGGCTTGTTGGCCTGGTGGTGGAGGGCAGATACACTCAAGGACAGAAGTTGAAGATTTCCCAAGGTCTCAGCTTGGAGATAGTATAGTATGACTTTTGCTAGACTTTGGATCAGTGTGGACATTGCCTTTTGGTAGGATGAGATGTAAAGTACTATGGCCAAGTTTTCAGTATGCCTTGGCAGCTCATACTTGTCTGTTCATTTTAAATACTTCAGTATAATATTTTTTCAATAGTGGGGATTGGACCCAGGACCTTCACACTGAGCTACTTCCCCACTCCACCCTGCTGTTTTATTAATTTCTTTTTGAGACAATATGGCTAAGTTGCCCATTTGCCCAGGCTGGACTTGAATTTATGATCTTTCTGCCTCAGGATCTCGAAGTAACGGGATTACTGGCATGTGCCACCGCACTCAACTTCCATGTCCTTTTTTAACTGCTGAAACAGCATTGGCTATATATGTATAATTTACTCACTCTTCTAGCAGGTGAGGAGTAGTTGAAAGAATCTCACTCTTTGAATTCATCCATTTGATCTAGGGATGTGTTTATTTTTTCAGCTGTCAATGTAATTTGAAGGGAGAATTCATTATCTGTTTTTCTTGCCATACTGGGGGTACTAGGCAAGTGCTCTACTAGTGTATCCTCAGCCCTTGAAGAGAGAATTTAACATAGGTAAAACTATACTATAGTTGGTTTACCTACACGGTGTATAGTATTTGTTGAATATTTTTGAGTGCCTGGTTTGTTTCTGACAGGTGTTTAAAAATGTACTTTCAGGAAGTTTATATTATTACAGGAGAGACATAATTTATATCCACCAAATATTTTTTATTAGTTTAATTGAAGATAGTTTGCAGATACATATGACTTAGTCCTTTGAGTGGCACAGAGAAATGGCACTTAACATAACCCTAACTCAAAGCAGAATAGCAAGTGTCATGAAAGAAATGCACACTGTTACTGAAGTACAAAAAAATTGGGAGGAGGCAGATGATCAGATGCCAGGATATGTGATTCATATAATTAACACCTGAGGAGGGAGTGACCTTTGAAATCAGAGAGTGATTCCTTTATAGAGAAAATGAGTTTTGAATGAGACTTTGAAGAAGAGGTGGAATTTGAATTAAGTGGAGAGGTAAGAAGCCTACTCAATTTAGAACTGAGTTTTGTTTGCCCAAGAAGATAATTATTTAATTAAGAGAGCCTTTTCAAGTGGCAAATATTAAAGTGCATGAGATAATACAACTGTACAAAGATGTGGCAAACACCATGTTGGGAGCATGGCTGGCAAGTTTCTCTCTTCTCTGTGGTACCAGTGTTTAATTTCCTCTAGTCAGATGTGTATGTGCCTCAACTGGGACATTTACTGAAGAATGGTTATTTCATAAAGGAAGTACACATTTCATTTTCCATGATGTGCTCTCTGTACCCATATATTGATTAAAGGAAATAGAGATACATAATATATAGCCCTGCTAACAAGAAACTCTAAAATTAACAAAAGAAAGGAAAGCCCCATTGAGTAATGTCAACTGGTACTTTCTACAAGTATGTTTAGATCTATTTAATGGCTAAACTGGTAGAAATAATTGGGGAATTTCCTTTCCTAAATTTGAAAGGTAAATTCATTTTATAAACTTCCTACTCTAGTCCTCTTGTAAGAAGTAAAAGAATCAATTAAAACACACTTTACTTAACCCAACTGCATAGTACCTAAACATGTATGAGTTACCAAAGTGCTTAATTTAATTATATAAATAGTAATAAAATATAAGAAATTTTTTCCGGTACTGGGGATTGAACCAAGGACCAATCTTTTTCTCATTTTTTGAGAACATGTCTCACAGAGTCATTAAGTTACCCAGGCTGAGCTCAAACTTATGATCCTCCTGCCTTAGCTTCCCTAAGTGTTGGAATAACTGATACAGGCCATCATGCCCACCCAGCTTATAATTTTTATTTAAGTAAATAAAAATCGACCTTTCACTGTTAGAGTGGACTGAAAACACCCTTATCAATGAATTCCATTATCTACTTGATCATTGCCTTTCCTATAAAGCAGAGGTTCTTAACGTTGTCTTAAGTTAAATGCTACCAGGTGATGAAATTCTGTAGAATTCTTTGAGAGAGACTGTTCTACTACATTAGTGACAAGAACTAGGGAGAATTTATAATAGATTTGATCACTTTATTTCTTTAAATAGCTGCAGTATATGTTCACTTCCAAGGGAATGCATCTCAAAATTGATAATGAGTAACACAACTAAGTATTTTACAAGCTGCAAATAAATGTAAGGTAGTATTGTTCTGAGTTCAGTATTTGTTCTTTTGGGGTCTCTAAAATGAAGTAATAGTTGACAGTTTAAACTCGAGAGCCACATGTTCTGGGGTAAAGCTGTGTAACCCATAGATAAGTTTTTAAAAGCTTTCTGTGCCTCAGCATTTCCTTTTGTGAAAATGAAACTATAATAGTATCATAGTATTATGTAAAGATTAAATGGATTAATGTCAGGTGTGATGGCACATACTTGTAAACCTAGCACTCAGGAGGCTGAGGCAGAAGGATTGCCGTGAGTTTGAGGCTAGCCTGGGCTGTGTAGTGAGTTCAGAGTCAGCCTGCACTGCATAGTGAAACCCTGTCTCAAAAACAAAACAAAATAATAATCTTGGATTAATATGTGACCATCACACCAGTGTCTTGGCATACCATGAATGCCCTGTAAGGGCATCATGGTGCTCATCACTTCAGTATGGAGCAGATGATCACTGCTCTGGGCCTATGCCAACCATGGTTTGCTCTGGAATTCTTCCCTTCTATATCTGCATTTCCCTCAGAGAGCTCATTGAAGTTAGAGGTTGAACCGTACCAATTTTAATGCCTTCAGTATTTGGCATCATTCCTAGTTTGTTATAGACATTCAGTAAGTGAATAGATTATATCATGTATTCATCACACAACCAATAAAGTGAAGTACCGTAGCAGCAGTGTAGAAAAAGAAGTGTTCAGTATCTGTGTTAATATTACTCTCTTTCTGATCCACCTCACTCTTGTTGGCCAAACAATAGCCATATTTTGTTCGGTTCTTCTTGTCAGTGTGACTTCAGTTGGCCTCTCCAGCCTTACACGACTTTGTCTTTCCCACATTTAGAGCAGCTTCTTGATAAACCATCAATAACTACTCCTGCCTGTGAAAGGAAGTGTCTTCTAGTCATAGATGTCTTGGCCTGTGCATATTTTCTGCTTCTTACTAAAGTTTCTATTGTATTAACTGTGTGATATATGCACTTAGTACAAAGTTCGCAAGGTATGAAACCTGCATAAGCTGGGCGTGGTGGTGTACTCCTGTAATCCCAGCATTTGGGAGGCTGAGGCAGATGGATGTGGCAAGTTCGAGACCAGCCTGGGCTGCAAAGTGAGCCCAAGGCCAGCCTGAACTACGTAGCGAGACCCTGTCTCAAAAAGACAAGCAAACAAACAAACAAACAAATAAAAAACCCAAAAAAACCTGCATGATGAGGTGGGCCTCAGGCTCCAGAAGGCAGCTCCTGACTTATCAATACTTTATCCCTGGAGGAATAATCTCTGCATTGGGGTGCATGTTTTAATTTTAGCATATTCGATACTTTTCTGCTTTGCTTTGTTTTACATAATATACTTAGGATGTTCTTCTATATCATTCACACAGATCTACCTCATTTTTTTTTAAGGCTGTAAAAGCTCATAATTTTCAACCAGTCCTCGATGATGGGACTAGTTATTTTTGGCTAAAAGAGTGATATTACAGACTTCAAGGGAATGGGTACACAAACCGAATGCCACACAAATGTTATCCGGCAGAACAGAAAGAGTCTGCAGTGCTACCTAACATGCTGTTATCATTGTTGTGAACAAGCAAGATGCTTGCTAAGAGACTTCGTATGTGCATGTTGAATACTCTAAGACTTGAGATAGCTTCCTGAAATGCATCAAGGAAAATGATCAGAAAGAGAATCCTTTGGGTTCATCTGAGCACCAGATTGCCCCCAACAAAGAAGCGTGCTTTGTGAGAACCAGTGGGAGGTAGCTCTATGGGAACAGGTTCATGGTGTAAGCTGGGGGTCCAGCTATGGTGTTCTAGGCCCTGCTAAAAATAAAAACGCATCTGGAGTTTTAAGGATGGCTTTCATAATTGAACAGATGCATGGTGCCCTTACCTCAGAGAAACACACAATTGGAACAGATTGTCATTGTACCTAGTTAGTTGTGTCAGGTCTTTATTCTTCAGTATTTTTCTTGCTGAATGATGTGAGATATTGTGCAGGAGTATACCCAAATGACTAAATATTTATTGAATATTTATATTGATTTGAAGGTTCTCTGAATCATCATGGGAAAAAGATGTGTCAAAATAAATTGAAGGCAAGGTATAGTATTACAGTTAAATAAATGGTTTAAAGTAGAAAACAAAAAAAAAATGTTAAGATCCATGTATGATGATACTTTCTGATCCAAAAGCTATATTCAGTAGTAAATGATAACTGGTTACAGTTTAATTCCCTTTTATAAAATGCGATTATAAAAAATAATTTAAGTACTTGGCTTTCAAAGAGTAGACTTGTATGAAAAAGAAATCTTGAATGTTTTGGGGGGTTTTCCTTTAAAACTTTTGTTCTCTGCCATATGATTTTCCCTTTGAGGATAGTGAAAGCAAAATGAATCATGTGTGCCATTGAAGGATGTCCTCTTATTCCTTGTAGTGTACTCTACAGGCAGCTATATAAATGAAACCAGTTGCTTTATTGATTTCTTTGTTCTTTAAAATTTATTTTCATTGATACCTTACTTGAGCAGAGGTTTAACGACTGGTAAGTATAATTTCACTGCCCCTACCTGTCATATAGTTGGACTTCTCTCTGGTGTTCTAGTAAACATATATCTGTATGGAGTGATTTAGTGCAAATGTGTTGTCCTAAATAGTGGAGTCCACGTAAAGCACTTGTTTGTCCCCCCTTTTTTTCCCAATCATACTAAGGTCCAGAAGTCTACTGACCACATCTAGCCTGGAACATGAGTTTTGTTTGCCTCACAACATTGAGTATTTGTTGTTTTAAAATGCTTTTTTTTTTAAATTTTAAAGAGAATAAAACCATGCAAAACAAAATAGAACCAAGCCAATAAAAACCGTCCAGTGTAAGTAACACAGGACCTCAAAACAATAGTAAATCAACAATGGGTACCATAATGCCTCCTGCTGTCTTCAAAACAGCTGTAGATACCTTCAGACATAGTAAAAATCAAACAAAACAACAGAGTAGAACCAATAAAAACAAGACAATGAATGCAATAAAGGACTTAAAAACAAGACAGTAATAGTAAATCCAAAATGGCTACCATAATATATCTTGTTATCTTTGAAATAGCTGCTCCTGCCATCTGATATAATAAAATCAAACAAAACAAAACAAAACAGAATAAAACCCAACCCAACAAAACAATGAAAATGATGCGGAACTTCAAAACAAGAGGATGGGGAATTAATAATGGCTACCGCCTTCAGAAGGAGATCCCTCATAGATGTTATGTTGCATGTTGTTATCCTGTGACTAAATGATCAGACCACTGGCTTTACACCTGCAAAGTCAGTGAAACACTAAACACTACAGCGTTGTTGTATTTTACCTCAATGGCTATCATCACAGCCTGTGTTTCTCTGGAGCAGCTGGTCACTTACAGCGGTGAGGGGGGAGCTTCTTGTTTCCCAGCCCACATGCCAGAGGGGGCTGGCATCTGGCTGTCCCTCCAGCAACCCACACATGGTACCCATTCGCAGGGAGGGTTTGCTTCTTGTTGACTTCTTGCTCTCTTCCCTTAAAATTCATTTAAATGAGAGCTGTATTTCTCAATTAGTCTCTAAATCAATTCTTAATTAGTCTCTTATATCTGACTCATTTTAACTGTCTTTTCCTGTAGACATTCAAGTTTACAACTTAACTTTACATCTAGGACACCCTGTGAACATAGTTAGAAGGAAATTAGAAGGTGAAATGAAAGTTTTATAGAGAATTAATTCACCTTGAATAAAAACTTACAGTAGTATTAAGAAATATTTTTCAATATTGTGGTTTTGTATCAATAGCATTCCTCTATACACTCTTTCTTTCCATCACTGTTACACTGTGCTGTGCCTCTCACAGCAAGATAAATACGAGGTTGGTAGACAGAATTTGGAAACTGTAAAAAGGTTTAGACTACCAAAGGTTAATAGTAGACCAGTTGCTTCAAGCTAGTGTATAGAAATACTGAGACCAAGACAAGTCATAGGGTGAGTAGGGAGTCAGACTGGGAAGAGCAGTAGCTATTCAGAACTTACAGAAGCAAGGGAAGCCAGAACCTGGGCCTCCAGGACTCAGAAGTGAATGAGTGCTAACGGGGTGCAGTCACACTCACAGAAGAGGAGGCTGAGTGGTGGCGTCTTATTGTCCCCGTAAAGAAGCAGTCATTGGGTCATTAATACCTGGAACTACAGGAAGAAAGGAGTTTACCATTGAACAATGCTCTTTGCCTTTGCTTACAATATTTTTAATAAGCTTTATGTTCTAGAGCAGTTTTAGGCTTACAGAATTCAGCAAATAGTGCCAAATTGCCTGCCTTCCTTCCCCACCAGTTCATACCTGTTTTTGATAAAGGGCATTGGCACTCCTATAGCACGTTTGTTATACTGATGAACTTACAGCCCGTCATTTACAATCGGGTTTAATCTGTCTTGTACGCTTTTATGATGTATGTATGTTGAGTTTTACATAGTATAAAATTTAACATTGTGGCCTTTTTAAGTGTGTGGTTCACTGGCATTAAGTGCATTTATGCAACCATCACTACTTACCCATCAGAACTTCTTCAACATCTCAAACATAAACTCCGTACCCAATAACCAACAATTATCCATGCCCTCCCACTGTTCTGCTTTCTGTCTGTATGTATTTGACAATTGTAGGTACCTTATATAAGTGAATCATATACTATTCAGTTGTGTCTGACTTTTGTTTACTGTGTTAATTTCAATGTTCACCCATCTTATAGTATGTACCACAATTTTATTGCTTTTTAAGGCTGAATACTATTCCATTGGATATACCGCATTTTGTTTGTCTGTTCATCTGTTGGTGAACATTTGGATTTCCACCTGTTGGCTGTCATGCTACTGTGAACACTGACATATGTCAATGTGTTTCAGTCTGTGCTTTAAATTCTTTTGTAAATGTGCCCAAAAGTAGAATTGTTCTCACATGGTTTGCAGAAATGCATGGTGTCCTGTGTCTACCATAAAGAATAGTTTCAATGTCCTAAAACCTCATGCTTCAACTATTCATTCTTCTCCCATCTCTGCCTCTGCTTAGATTTGCATGTGTTCCTTTTTGTGGAGTTTTGCTCTTCTAGCCAGAACCTTCAGGTAGAAATGAGTTATTGAAGTCAGTGATCAAGCAAGTCAGAAAGTGAAATATCCTAGTAAGTTACTTATTGTCCTTTGGGCCTTGAGATTTTGAAAGATATTTGGAAAGTTAACATATAGGTAACAAACATAGACCTGTAAAATACATGGGTTTCAGGTAAGTTTTTTTGTGGGCATGCAGTTATATATTGCAGCCATTTAGTCCATAAAGATGTAAGCATGTATATGATATGCTCACCCTTGTGCTGGATACTTTAGGGATTAAAGAGTCCTTGAAGTCTTATTTTAGCAGTTTCCACCTTTTCCATCACCAGACAGTTGTACTCAAGAGGCACATGTTTTGAAAGATTATGTTACATAACTACTTTGTGCTAGGCCTTTTCAGAATAGTGAAAATAGCATTCAAACCTCCATTTTTCTTTTCAGGAAGTTCTAGTGGTCTCAGATCTTGATAATAGAATTAGTCAGATTTTTAAATTCAGAGAGAGTCTTCAATTCAGCTGCTTGTGTGATTGTCACTACACCCAGTCCTGTCAACACAACTGTGTCAAGGTCCTTTGTTTGGCTGTTTTCTAGACTTGTCTTGCTCAGGTTACCAGATCTCTGTCTACTTCGGTTACTTGCTGACTTGGCCTTTTCCACTGTACTTCCTTTGTGGCAGTGATCATTAAAGTATAAGAAACATTGCACTAGGATAGAAAAGAAACTCAGGAGGTTGTGCCCATTAAAGCAGTGATGCTTTATTGTTCATTCCATATGAATTTCCTGATCTCTTATTTATTCATGTTTATTTGCATTTTGGCTAGTGTCAATATGAACATTATTAGTAAAACCTCATATTTCCTTTTTTTAGATAACAAATAATAATGATGGAGAGGCTGAGGCAGCAAAATGGCCAGGAGTTTCAGGCCAGCCTAGACTACATAGTAAGACTTTGGGGAACCAGAGATACAGCCCAGTGACACAGTGCCTACCTGGCAAGCATGAGGTTGTGAGTTTGATCCCCAGTACCAAAATAAAAAGTGATAACTATGACAAAAAGCAGAGCAAAGTATAGTGAGGCTTTGTCTCAAAAACACAAGCTCATTATGAGCCAGTCATGGTGGTGCATACTAGTAATCCCAGTGCTTGGGAGGCTGAGGCAAGAGAATCAACATGAATTTGAGACCAATCTGGGCTACATAGTGGGCTCAAGGTCAGCCTGAAACACATAGTGAGATGTTTCCAAAAAAAAAACAAACTCATTACAAATAGAAGTTTTAAGATTCTACATGAACTTTGAGGTGTATACATTCTGCCTTTAAATCTATCTTGGTGTGTGTGTGTGTGTGTGTGTGTGTGTGTGTGTGTGTATGTGTGTGTGTGTGTGTGAGATGGTAGTACAGATTCTATAGATAATAGAGAGGACTCTAAGAGCTATAAACAGGTGAATTAAAGGAAAAGTTTTACCATCTGTCTTCCACCTTCCTGATTCACTGTGCTGTTCAAATATAAAAGCTCTATGTGCATTTGGAATAGAAATGGCATATTCTGAAAATCTGTAATTAAAAAAATGTTACTTAGCATAGAGTTTCAGTTTTGCAAGATGAGAAACTCTGGAGATCTGTTTTACAGAAATGCAAACAAACTTAACTCTAGTTGTGTTAGCTTTCTGTTACTGTGACAAAACACCTGAGAATGTTGAGTTTAAGGAAGAAAGGTTTATGTTGCTCACAGTTTCAGAGGCTTCAGTCTGTGGTTTGCCTGGATTGCGTTAGGCCTTTGGAGGCACTGTACATCACAGAGGGAGTGTGGAGCAGAGGAGGCCCATTTGCCTCATGGCAGTCAGGAAGCAGAAGAGAAACAGGAAAGGGCAGGCCTCAGTATGCCTATCAAGAGCATGACCTCTAGGGACCTGACTATTGCATTAGGCCCCATCTGTTGACAAAGTATTTAGCTACTTCTCATTGGCTCTACAAGCTGGTGACCAAGCCGTCAATACACAGCACTTGAGGGACATTCTGGAAGCAGATTCTAGCACTAATGAACCATATACTTCAACATGGTTAAGGTGGTAAATTTTATGTTATGTGGTTTAACAGTTCTCTCTCAGAACTGACAATTTAAAACATCTTACAAAAGCTGGGTGTTGTAATGTACACCTATCATCCCAGCTCTCAGGAGACTGAAGCAGGAGGATCACTGAGTTCAAGGCCAGCCTAGGCTACACAGCAAGACTGTGTCTCAAAAATAATTTAAAAATTTAAAAAAATAATATCAAACACCTTCCAAGGGATGGCTATACCACCATACCATGACCTTTTACTGTATATGATGCTGTGTAAAGGTTCCATTTGTATCTGTAGACCACATTTTCACCTATTTTTACTAGGTACTTTAAGCACTTTAATACTTTGAGTTACATTATAAAAGAAATGTGATAATGCAAAGCTGAATGAAACCTATAAACCATTATCTACTAAAGCTACTTTAGTAGCTTATAGACTTCTAAATGAACCATTATCATTATGATTGTTCTCTCTCTATATTTCCTGTTTGGGCCTGAGGAAATGTACAGGAAAAGGCAACAGAAGAATACCTTACATTGCATTTAGTGATACTTGTGTTCCTAAGCCCAGATATAAATGAAAGATGAGCATTTCTACCTCATTTATCTGGCTAGATCCCTGTGCCTAATGGCTGGATATATACCATAAACATTGTGAAGAAGCAACCATGGAAACACTTGTTTTCTTGTTGGACTAAATTTACTCTGGGTTGAATATTAACACAGTGCCTGGCAGGACTTTAAAAGCAAAAATAGCTTAAGCGTGATTCACTCTGAGTCATGTGCTGCTATTGCTGCTATACTGCCTAAAGCTTGACATTGAACAAGTTGGCAGCCTGTATTGCTACATTTTTTCTAGGAATTTTGAACACATTTCATTCTTGTGAATTCGCTTGTGCAACGATATTAAATAGAGTAATATGTTTATTTTGTTTCAAAGTCAAATGAATTTGAGAATGGTGAAACTGAAGTATTTTTCTTGGGCTTTCTGGAAAAGCTTAGATTCTCAGAATTCTGTGGATACAAGACTTACTTTATTTTATACAGTATTAATGAAATATGAAAGTTTTGTTACATAGTCTTTGTTCTTTTCTGATTGAAAACACCATGCAGACTGAAAACCATTGTTAAAAAGAGGCTGGTAGTACTATGAAATAGGATTCATTATTTTTCTGATATTACCAGACAAGATAGATCATGTCATTCACAAAGCTCTTTGGTTTTCTTTTATAATAGGATGAGGCATGCAAGGTAACCTGCCTTATAGTAAAATTGGATGTATAACTTACAAGCTTCTCTCTTGTTATGAAAGTTTATATAATGGGAAGTTCATTGGTTTAGAAAGGCAGACTGAATCCTCCCACAAGATTTCCATTGGCCCTTTAAACATGCTGCCTGCCTTTCCCTGAGTAAACCCATGTGGCTAAGAGAGAAATAGCCACTTGTTGGCTGACTGTGGGAAAACCTTTGAAGAAGGGTCAGTGGTTCTTGTCTGGCAGGAGTCAGAAATGGCTGATAATCTAAAACAATATATGTGAGGATGGTTTTCCCTTGATGTTGCAATCTTTAACATGTTTTTGTGTTTAGCTGTTGGAATTGCCTAATAGTATAATTTCAATTGAGGTTTAGTTTCAGCTTTTTAATTTTAAGCTGTAAGGAACATGATTTTTTTTTTAAATTTAAAGGCACAATTGTTTTGCCTTAGGATTTCAGTGATTTGTGTAGGAAGAGATTTCCTGTGACAGCCTGAAGCTAAAGGAGCTTAACCTAGTTCTTAATATTTTGAAATTGGTTTACCATAAAATTTTTACATTAGAAGATGCAACTCTGTCAGAGAATTTCAACATAGTTGCATAAATTGTGTTTCATATTACAACTTGTTCTCTGCTTGACTTCATTGAAAGTAATAAAAGGACTCTTTCAGAAAGATCTGGTGAGTTAGCATCATTATTTTTTTTAAAAAAGCACTTACTCATAGTGTATCCTGTGTTGCTAAGTTTTCCAAGTTAGCTATCTCAACCACACCCAAAAGCCCTTTCAGAAGCTTGAAATCCACTTATTCACTTATGCTGGTTTAGAGTTTTCTTCCCAATAAAGTAAAAGAGCTGAGATAGAGATGAATTTTTCCATGAGATATGATGATTACATGAAAAACTAACATTTTGATGTTGAACTGCTGCCAAACCTTGAGAGTAATGTGTGGTTCCTCTTTCCTCGATTAAAGAGATCCCACAGAACAGGGCTTTCCAACTTGGGCCTTGTGGCTGCCAGAAATACCCGGGAGGTACTTTTTTGTATCCTAAAGGGATACCATTACTTTACCTTAGAAGCCAGGGGAGGATACCCATCCTGTTGTAGCATTCCCCTGAATCAAGGTCATGCAGACCCCTACTGCTGCGTTTTGGGGACATAGGAAGTTTTTTCATGCCTTGAAAAGTAGCTCAACGGAGTTTAGTTAGCTAAGCATTTTCAGGTTGTAAGCCAAAGGGTTAGTCTGAGTGAGTCTCAGCACGTCCTGGTAGCTGCTGTTATTACTGCAGGTATGTTTTAGCCTTAGTTCTGCGAACCTTTGTTTCATTCATTAGTTAACTTAGTTCTTGAGCCCTTACAGTATGCCAAAAATTAGATTACTCTTTGTTTGTTTTTTGAGACAGGATCTCTCTATGTAGTTCAGACTGGCCTGAACTCATTAGCCTAGGCTGGCCTCAAACCCACAGCAATCCTTCTGCTTTAGGCTCCTGCATGGTGGGATCACAGGTGTGCACTACCACACCCAGCTCAGAAATTAGAATTTTTGATAACAAAAAAATTAATAAACTTTTAAGAAGTACATTCTTAACTTGGGAAGGCAGACATACAAATTATTCAGTAAATTAACCATATCCTTTTTTTAAAAGACTGGATACATGTCATCATCTTGCAGTAGCAGTTTTTTAAAATGCTTTTAATTTATAAATATATCTGTGTGATACAGTGTGATGTTTTGATACATGAGTATATTGTGGAATGATTAAATTATACTAAGATATCTGTCACCTCACCTACTTTTCTATGATGAAAATATCTAAAAATCTGCTTTGCAATTTTGAAAAGTGCATTATTATTGCTAACTGTGGCCACTATACTAAGCAGTAGATCACTAAAATTTATTCCTCCTAACTGCAAGTGTGTGCTCTTTCCCAACATCTCCCTGTCCCTGTTGTCCCCTTCCTCCAGCCTCTGGTAACCCCCATTCTGCTCTCTACTGCTAGGATCATCTGTCATCAAATCTGTATACAGGTGAGATCATGCTGTACGGATCTTTTTGTGCCTGACCTATTTCACTTATAGTGTCACTTATAGGCTCACCCCATGTTGTTACATGTGACGAAATGCCTTTTTTAAAATTCTGAATAGGGCCTGGTGTGGTGGTGCATATCTGTAATCCCAGTACCTAGGAGGCTGAGGCAAGAGGATCACTACAACTTCAAGGCCAGCCTGGGCTATGTAGTGAGACCTTGTCTCAAAAAAAAAAAAAACAAAAAAAAACAAAAAAAAAACAGAAGATGAGGAGACAGACAGACAGAGACTGAGAGGCATTTGCTGACAGATATTTAGGTGCTTTCATAGCCTGGCTCTTGTGAGTTATGCTGCAGTTTACCTGGGAGTGCAGCTTTCTCTTTGACACACTGATTTCAGTTCCTTTGAATATATACCCAGAAGTGGGATTGCTGGGTCATATGGGAATTCTGTTTTTAATTTTTTAAGGAACCTCCATACTCTTCTCTATAACAGCTGTACTAGTTTGCAGTCCCACCAACAATGTACACAGGTGCCTTTTTCTCCATATTCTCTAGGACTTTTATTTTTTGTCTTTTTGGTGGTAGTCATTTAACTGAAATGAGTTGGTGTCTCACTGTGGCTTTCATTTGCATTTCTTTAGAGTTGTTGAAATTTTTTTTGTATGCTTGCTGGTCATTCATATGTTTTCTTTTGAAAGACATTCATTCAGATATGTTGCCCATTTTTAATTGTTTTGTTTGGCTGTTGAGTTCCCAATTTGCTTTTAACATTGGCCTATTATCAGGTGTATGTCCTTGACACCTTTGTCAAAGATCAACTGTTGCCTAGTGCATGGATTTATCTGTGGGCTTTCTGTCCTGGTTGATGAGTAATGGCAGTTTTCTTTTAAGCCGGTAACAACCGTTGACCTTTTTGAGCACTTCCTATATCCTCAGCACTATTGAAGGTGCTGTGTCGCAGGTGGATAGCAGTGTTCCCACCTTACAGAGGAGGTCATTGAGGCCTATAGAATTGGAGCTTTCTTGTTTGCCCTCCTTCATATCATGATTCCAAATGAGGAACACGAGCTGCAGAATTCATGCCCTCACCCATTATGTAAATTCCTGTTGTGGATTGGCTTTATTGAGGGAAAGGAAAGGTCTCTTAGAAGGAGGAAAAAGTGGGAACTCAGTACATTGGCGATAATGTGATTTTTTTTTTTTACAAAATTAAGTTTAAAAAAATTAGTGATTATTTTGGAGTATCTTTGTTAAAACCTGTGTTGTTAAAATAAAGAGACTTCCTGCTAGGGCTAAAAGCCAAAAGTGATTTACCACATACACAGCATATCTTTCTATGGCTATCCGTGCTAATTCCCCAAAGAAGCCTCGCCTGAGAACTTAATGTTCTTGCACATTACCTCAGAGACTAAAATCAGCTCTTAAACCAGTGTTTGCCATTCAGAGGCACAGTGAGGCAGTGCCATGAAACCAATTAGGTAGAAGTAAAGCTTTCCTTCCATCAGCAGTTGCCCTTTTAAGCTCTCTAACCACTTCTTTCAGGCCTCTCAACTCATTTCACCTCGAACCCTGCCATTCTTTTAATAGTCAGCACCACTGAACAGTTCTTCAGAGGCCCGCGGTGTTCATGTCACACTCGGTTTTGTCCAGCTGCCCGAGAGCTGTGAGAGAGGTGGACAGAGTGAGTCACTCGATCGCTGTTCCCAGGGCCTGTAATGGCCAGCGCCTCGAGAGGGTCAGCGGCTGTGGGGATGGGGAGCAAAAAGCAGCTTCGAGGGGCAGCTGCCATAGCACATCTGTGTGCAGTGCCTCTGAGGGTGCATTTATTTCATATGGGCCTCCTTTTTCGTTTCTTGGCACATTTTACGAGAAGTATTTTAACATGGGAGCAACTTATATTTATTTGCTGAGCAAAGCTGTCTGTAAGGACATTTGAGTTTTCACTTCAGGGAGTGCAGCTTTTGGAAATCTTAGACAAATTACCATACTGTTTGATGAAGTGTAAAATAACACACTTAAACTGGAAAGTGAACACATTTCCAGATATGTGGTATGTGTTCTGACGTCTCAAGTAACAATTTCTTAAATATGGTTTTAATAGACTTTACAGTTCAACTGGTATATCCTGAGTCTTAGCACCCAGACATGTATTTAACAGTTATATACACTTTTTATTCAATTCAGCTTTTATATCTATTTGCAAATAAATAATGCATATACTTTTATTAAGTAAATAATTCATATATTTTTATTAAAAACCCCCAGCATTTTGTCTTTAGTTTTTTCTTGGCACATTAAGTTAACATCCTGGGAATTGAGATGATGCACTGTGGAAATATGCATTCCTACCCGAGGCCTTAGGCTTTAACTAAATACTCTTGTGGCCTAAGTCATGTAGCTTTACTTTTAAACATGTCCAGTCCTGGCATTTAAAAATAACGTTTTAGAAATTCACTAGAAAAGGAAGGTGACCATATGATTATCAGATGATAAATTCCACTCATGGGATCTTCTTGTGGGTGGCTTGTAACTGAAGACAGTGCATCTTTTGTAGTTGGAGAAAGTGCAAATGAGGACAGTGTGGCCAGAGACAGAAAGTAGCAAGGTATGCAGCTGCTGTCCCAGTACCAGGCCTTCTCTGTATGCAGCCAGGACCTGGCTAGAGCTCCGTGCAGTGTCTCTGAGGCCAGGACCAGCGCTGTGGCCTCCTGGGGATGCTGTTTCCTTGGGTTCCTGCTCTCTGGCTCCTGGAAGAAGTAATGCACTTGTCAAGACAGAGAGTTGGAATGACTCTTGAAAATAAAATGTGATTCTGATGGCGGGGGGCAGATGAGCGTGAGTAAGGAATAAATTTGGGAAGAGAATGAGCAGGCAGGCAGAGGAGAGGAAAAGGACTTTTTCTCTTTCCTTACTCCTCCCCAGTTGACAGTCTGGTTATTTCTGTTTTCTTCGTGAGTTTTCTCTTTTCTCTGCCCCTTTGATGGCACGGCCCTTCAAGGTTGTTGTCTTATCTCCTATGTCCTCTCTCACTCTCCTTTGCAGCCCCATTGGGGTTCCAGGATGACCCACCCCCTCTGCATGCAGAGCCATGCCCCACGTGCTGCAATGCCTGAGGTCACTCAGGCTGTTTTAGAATCCCTGTTTACTACCCAGCAAGCTTTCCCAGACTTTGCAGGTTCCTGTCAAGTCAGAATGAACCCCTGCCTTAACTGTCCATCCTCAAGTTGGGGAGAAAGTCCATGAACCACAAACTGGGGGAGACAGTGTGCATGCAGATCTGTGAGGAAGAGGGCCTGCACTGGTGATGGCAGTTTGATAAACAGCGTCTGTGTCAGTCTTGCAGATGACAGTGAGTGTGAACTGGTGGCTCATGGGGCAGAGGAAGGGGTTAGCTTATGGAATGCTGACCAGGCCACTCACCCACAGCTGCTGCTCTGCTGCATACCTACCAGGTGATCACATACTACAAATGGACACATACTCTGCTTCCTGTTGAGAGCTAAGACCAGTGTCATTAATTTCTTTATGCTACAACTGTAACTTTAGGTTTTTAATTATGTCAGCATAGACATACTGAGATTGATATTAAAATTCATCTGAAGGTGATGATGCACTCCTGTAATTCCAGCACTCAGGAGGCTGAGACAGGAGAATTGTCACAAGGCCAGCCTGGGCCACATAGTGAGTTCAAGGCTAACCTGAACTACATACAAGACCTTGTCTCACCAACACCCTCCCTGCTCCAAATTAAAAGTGAAGATGCCTTCTACTTTGCTAATACAATTTTTTGTTTGCAAATCTAATTAAGCTTTAATTAGAACATACATATGTCAGATCTTTTTTGAATTACTTTTCTTACTGTAAAAATGTGTATGCTATAGAATACTTAGTTAACAGATGCAAAATAAAAATTGTCATTCCATTACCTAGATATAACCATATATTAATATCCTGTGTTTTCTTATTAATCTTTGTTTCTAGAAAATATACATTTGCAAAATTGGAATCAGTGTAGTGTTCTGATTATTTCACTATCGTGAGTTCATTAAATATTTGAAAAAAATTATTTTAAGTTGATTTATAATATTTTTATGTATATATCATTAATTTATTCCTATTTGAATCACTTTCCTTTATTGATAGTATATTTACTGGTAGACTGTCAGTGGATATTGATTTAAGTTAGTTTGGCAATTTAAAAATAATGTTCTATCATTGAATCTTAAGTACCAAGATTGCAAAAGTTTAAGGAATTTCCTCATTATTTTTCAGTTTTCAATTATTCTCTTCTTAATTTTTCTTAGTACATATTTATAGTGCATAATTATTGCATTCATTGTGGGGAATAGATACAATACATGTACCTAAACCCATCTCATCAATTTGTTTTCCCCTTTCATTTCCACCCCCTCCTACTTTTGCCAGTATTGGATTCACTTATTTATAAGTTCTTATAAAATAGTTATCATACATACAGATTAACAGCTAGATTAACAGGCCACAAAGCATATAAAATACATAAGACAACTTTACTAAAGCCAGGTATACTTTTAGATTCATCATCTGTGTTGGATTGTAATTGTGAAGGTTAAATAAAATTATGCTGTTTTTCAGCACTGTTTTTTAAATTTAAAGACAAAAAACAAAACAAAAAAAGGTAGAGATAATACAGAATTTCAAAAAATTCAAAACACTAAGATTTCAAAAATTTCAAAAACACTAAGAAATCACTAGTTGATAAATTACATATTGTCATCTTAGAAATAGTTGTTCAAGTTACAAAAGTTAAAGCATAAAAAGTAGACAATCCAAACAATGAGAGTGCAAACCATTCTGTTTAATGATCCAACAAAAACTTAGTAATATGGTTATCTATCTTACACACTTAAACATACATACAATTATATCCTTTAGAGCACTTTCCTTCCCTTTCTTTTTTACAATAGCTATTCACATTTTTGGTTCTTATTATTCCTGCAGTTTTTATTACTTTTTACACTAGAGAGACAGTGTGATATTTACAAATATGATTCTTATTTATTTCACTTATATGGATAGTCTCCAGTTGCCTCCATTTACCTATAAAGGCCTCAAGGTCATCCTTTTTTATAGCTGAGTAATAGTCCATTGTATAAAAATACCACATCATTTTCATCCACTCTGTGGTTGATGGACATTTTGGTTGTTTCCAAGATTTAGCTATTACAAATGGTGCTGCTATAAACATAGGTGCACATTTATCACTGGGACATGACCTTTTCAGTTTTTCTGGGAAAATACCCAGGAGGGGAATAGCTGGGTTGAATGGAGCTTCCAGTCCTAGTCCTCTGAGGAATCTCCATACTGATTTCCATAGTGGCTGCACCAGTCTACACTCCCACCAACAGTGGAGAGGGGTTCCTTTTTCTCCACAGCCCTGCCCACATTTGTTATCTGTTGATTTCTTGATGGCAGCCATTCTTTCAGGAGTGAGATGAAATCTCAATGCTGTTTTAATTTATATTTCTCAAATGACCAGTGATGGTGAACATTTCTTCATGTATTTATTTGCCATTTGTATATCTTTATCTGAGAAATGTGTGTTCATCTCAGATGCCCATTTTTGGAGAGGGTCTTTGAATTTAGGGGGCTTGATGTTTTTCAGTTCTTTATATGTTCTTGATATAAGTACTTTGTCTGAGGGGTTGCTGGCTAAGATTCTTTCCCATTCTGTGGGTTTTCTTTTTACTCTGGTGATTTCTTTTGAAGTGCAGAAACTTTTCAATAATATGAGATCCCACTTGTTGATTCTTTGAAGTGTTTCCCATGCAGTTTGTGTTTTGTTCATGAATTGTCTGCTTACCCCTATGTCTCCAAGACTTCTACCTACCCTATCTTCTAGTAGACTTAGTTTTTCTGTTTTAATGTTTAGGTCTTTGATCCATTTAGACTCTAGTTTTGTGTATGGTGATAGGCATGGATGTAGTTTCAGTCTTCTGCATGTGGAGAGCCAATTTTTCCAACACCATTTATTAAAGAGGCTATCCTTCCTCCAGTGAACATGTTTAGCCCCTTTGTCAAATATCAGGTGGCTGAGTGTCTTTGCAATTGTGTTTGCATCTTCTAATGTATTCCATTAATCCTCAGGTCTGTTTCTTTGCCAGTACCATGCTGATTTTATCACTGTGGCTTTGTAGTATAGTTTCAAGTCAGGAACTGAGATGCTTCCTGCCTTGCCTTTATTGCCCAGAATTGCCTTTGCTATTCTAGGTTTCTTCTGTTTCCAAATGAATTTTAGGAGTGTTTTCTCTAGATATGTGAGGTATGTCAATGGTATTTTGATTGGGATTGCATTAAATCTGTATAACAGTTCTGGGAGTTCAGCACAGTTTTTTAAAAAAATTGTCTCAAAAGTTAAATGTTTGAAGTTTTGGTGAAAATGTATTTATTTTGAAAGTGTTTTGATTCATTTATGCAGTTAGCAGATGTTATTAAATCCTTTTTAGTACAAGGTCTTAATTGCAGAAAATAAAAAAAAGCATGCTTTCTGTCTTATGGAAATAAGTAATAGTGTTATATACACACAGATTAAAATTAAACTACAGGCAGCATGCTGGGAAAACACAAAGGGAATACGGTGAATTTTTGATTGAAGAATAAAGGGAAGGCTTCTGGGAAAAATTGACTTTTGAGCTGGTTCTTAAGCTTGGATAGAATTTCACTGGAGTAGGCAGAAAAGGGCATTTGAGGCTGAGGAGATACAACCCAAGGGGCAGAGAGCACACGCTGTGTCTGAGCAGTGCACGTGTCCCAGAGGCCCGATCACTGGCTGGCACAGGGAGCCAGGCAGAAGACAGTTGTAGGTGTGTCTGGAGCAAGGTGATGGAGTAGCAGTGCCCGCCACTGTGCCAAGCATCCTGTCATGTGTGTCGTACCTCGCTCAGGTCACAGTACGCTCTTGTGAGCTGTTCATGTGGCTGCTCCCAGGTGGAAACACATGCTCAGAAAGCCTGAGTGGTTTCCCCCAAAGACACACAGCTTACAACTAATGGAAGGTGGCAGAATGAAAGATGAATTGGAGAAACATTTCAGAAAGTGAGACAAGACAGAAAAACTGTAACAGAAATCCAGGCACAGTGGAGACCCTCAGTTGGTGCCAGAGCAGTGGAAATGGAAAAGGAGAAGAGATTTTGAGAGAGACTTAACCATGTAGTAGACGGAGACACTGAGGGAAGTACAGAAAGAAGCCTGTGTTAAATTAGAGCAGTAGTCTCAACTTTTTAAAAAATCATAGACCCTTAATAGTATTTTTGAAACATGTATCCAGTATAAAAATTTTCTTATCTTAACCTCCTGTCCAGTGAGTTTTTGTGTGCATCCCATTTTTAAAGACAACTAGAATTAAGAATGAGGCAGGGGAGCGGTATGGTTGGCAAGAGAAAAGGATAGAAAAGTAGAGTTTGGCTTGGGATATACTAGTTGAAGATACCCAAGGAAGTACATATGTTTGAAAGATGCTTTATACAAAGCTGGATGTAGTGTTAAAAATTTTAGGAAATCAAATGACACCAAGTTTATGTTTTAATGTAGGTGAAGTTAATTTTATCCTCAAAGTAGTGTCCAGTATTTTTTTTTCTATTTCTGTTTTTCTCTCTAAGGATTGTTATGGATTAAAAAGTCAGGAGCATCTAATACTGCTTTTTGGCTACCTGTTTTGTTTTGTTTTGGTACCAAGGATTGAACTCACAACCTCACACTTGCCAGGCAGACACTTGTGCCATTGAGCTGCATCCCTAGCCCCAGGTTGGTTATTTTATCATTTGAATCTTAACTAAATATCTACACAGTTTTTAAAACATTATTCTTGATGATATAAATTAGGGCTGGGGGTTTAGCTCAGCAGTATAAGAACCTGCCTGGCAAGTGCAAGGTCGTGAGTTCAATCCCTGGTACCAAAAAATAAGTAAACAATAAAAGTAGACCTGGCCAGGGGATGTACTTCAGTGGTAGAATACTTGCCTAGCATGAGCAAGGCCCTAGGTTTGATTTCCAGCACCACCAGCAGAACAAAAATCAATCTTAAAGTCTTTTGAAGACCTTGTAGATTGTATTTCATTAACCCATGCAGACTTCTTTAACACACTCAGTAGTATCAAGCCTACAATATCTTCCATACAAAGAGATTCATCCAAATGCCAAAATATTTGTATTCTCCAAACACAAGTGACTTGTGCTTTTCAGTAACTCTCAAAAATATAAGTCTTCTTTCCTTATGACCTCCCCTCCATTTCTGAGTTAATACCTGTTAATCCAGAGTTTTTTTTTAATTTTATAAGATCATGCAGTATAATTAAAACTTCAAATCTATTGTGGTTTTTAATTTGGTTGAGTTTAGTTCACGTTAATTACAATGCTGTTTTTTTTTAAACTATCAGACAACTAAATCTTTTACCGTTAATGTTCAAAACCATGTTTGCCCTTTGGAAAGTAGGAATGAGAAATAGCTGTAGTTCCTCTATATCTGATGAAGTCTAATTAGCTTTCTTCCTTTTGTCTATTTTCTGTTCAGTGTCAGTATTCCTTTCAATGAATTGAATGTTCACGGGATAATAGCTCTATTGTAAGTTGGTCACGTGCTAATGTGGGAAAGAACCTTTTCTTGTTAGTTAATAGATAAAAGAAAGAGAAGTCACCAGTCTAGGTCAAGTTCACAAAATAAGTCTTTGATGCAAGAAGGCAAAATAGATTTGCAAAACAAGTACTATACCTAAATCTGGAAACTTCCTATTGGAGAAAGAGTCAAAGCAAAATCAAGTCCATAGGTCTCCCTGATTTTGCCCCTGCTGTTCTTAGACAGCAGGGGGCAGCAGCCTGTGACACTAGTTCAAGAGAAGGGATCAGCACTTACTATGTCTTTACGGAGTTCTGCCACAGTAATTATAGCTCCCCTGGATTAAAAGCAGATTTCTGAGACTTTTAAATATAGGATTAAGGCATTGAAAACAATTATAGTATAAATTAGTGATTGATTAAAAAATACAATATCAAATTTTATATTTAATATATTTTTTCCTGGCCTGTTGCTTTTTTAGAGCTTTATAGAATCTGAGAGTGTGCTTGCTTCGGCACCACATATACTATAATTAGAATCTGAGAGAATAAATATGGATACTAACCATAGAAGAAACTTTATAGTCTTAAGATAGAGTCTTTAATCACATGATATATTACAAAAAAAAGATGCTTAAAGTTGTTTTATCATCACAGGATGATCTAATCTACAAGAATTTACTATGTTACATTGTGAAGATTCAGTAAATGTGAATGACTGCTGACATTCTTTCAAGGCACTGACTTATTTCCATAGCTTCCTAGTGTGTTCATAGCCTGTTTGTTGCTTTAGATTTGAAATATACAGCAGTATATTTCAAGAGCAAAGCCATTAAAGTACTTGAAGATCTTTGTTCTAGTTCTGACATTTTAATGCTAAGTTGTCATACCAACCTCCTTAAAGCCTTTCATTGCTTTAAGGAGTTTGTGTTTCTCTTTGTGTTGCCACAGAACTCTGATATACTCATCATAGCACTTTTACATACTATTACGTCACAGCCCTAGTACATGTGAAAATATTATGACCAATATTTCATTAAAATAGAAAGATACCTAAGTAGCGTACATTAGAACATATCAGTATGTAAAATGCATAGGAAGAAAATCGTTTCATGAAACTTCCGTTTCAATTAAACATGTTATACTGGATGTTGTGGTACACACCTGTAACCCTAGAACTTGGGTGGCTGAATCAGGAGAATTGTCACAAGTTCCAGGCTAGTCTGAACTACATAACAAGACCTTGCCTCAAAAAGACAAAATAGAGCTGGGGATTTAGCTTAACGGCATAAGCTCCTGCTTTGTAAGTACGCGGTCATGAGTTCAATCTCTGGCACCAAAAAAAAAAAAGACAAAATAAATAAACATATACTTGTATATACTGGGATTTATATATAAAAAATATATAGGCAAATATTTTTATATGCAGTGTTTCTTACTCTGGGTCATTGTAAAAGAAAATTGGAAAAGTCATAGCATGAGTAACATCATTTAATGATCAGTTGTATCTATTATATTATGTACTTCATGAAAGAAGGAGCCATGTAGTTTGCTTATTTCTACCACTCAGGACAAATCTGCCTGGCGTATAGCAAATATTCAGTACATGTTGGTAGGATGAATGATTGAATTAAATGAAAGTCACTTAATACCTCTGAGTAGCATATTTCTTTTTCACAAATTAGAATGTTATCCACAGTATCTCTCTGTTGCAAAGATCGGTTGAGATAATGAACATGAAAGTGCTTTATGTAAGCACAGGGCACACAGTAAGGATTATTGTCTGGCAAGCTTCTTGTTACTGTTGAGCAAGTAAGACTTAGAACTCTTGAAACTTTAACTCAGTGTTGTAAGGACGATGCATTTTTTTCAGTATTATTAATAGTACCGTGATGTTCTTTTTTAGGTATAGAGTTAGGAGATAGTCTTGAAAAATAGGTACATGCCCATTGTTACTATGGAAGATTTCAAACATACTGTTCAGCAAGTGGGCACAGCACGTGTGGATGACTGTGTGCTCATCCCCAGTGGCAGCAGTGAGTAGCCCAGATCAACTTTGTTTCATCTGCATTCTCTCCCACCCCCTCCTCCTCATAGTACTGTAAAACAAAGATGTATTTCTTCTTCACTTTTAAAGTAATCTTTTCAAGCACTGTATATAAAAATAGTACATTAACATGTTTTAAAGATCTAATCAAAGTACTAAAACAGGTAGGTGCTAGTTAGACTGTTGGACTGTTGTATGAATGAGTTATTCTCTGACAGGAACTATGTGTGTCTAAATATCCCCACAGAGCCTCATGGGGTCACAGGTGAGGCTTTTTCAGAGGTGGCTTAGGCTAAAGTGTGACACGGGCTTGATTGAGGGTGCAGTGCTAGGATCAAGGGCACTGGGATTAAGGGTGTGAGTGCTGCCCACCCTAAGTAGCCTGAATAAGATGTAAGGCATAAAAAGAGCTATGGTTTTCCCTTGTTGCTTTGCTACCTTTTGCCCACCATGAACTATTTCTCCTCTGCACTGCTGTCTGCCATATTACACTGCCTTAGAGCCAGCCCATCATGGACCAAAACCGCTACAGACTGTAAATACACCCTTCTTCCCTTGTGGGTGTTGGGTATTTTGTCTCAGCAATGAGAAAAGTAACTAAGACACAGGTAAATAAGGTTTCATTTCTCAAGATTTGCATGTGATGGTGGCTAAGAATATTGCAAAAGAATGGTCACATTCCAGAGTCTTAACTAGTTCTGGAGGCTCAGTTACACAATTGCTAGCCTTGTTGTCTTCCACAAGGATGTGACCTTCCGGGAAAGTAAAGTATGTGTGCAGTAGATTGCCTTAGGGCTTTCCTAGTTTTTGTGTTCTGTCATGTTACAGTCCCCAGACTTTCTGACCTCTAGGAATTCTATAATGGTATGAGAAACTGTGCTTTAAAACTGTATTCTGGGATCATAACATGTAACTTACAAGTCAGAATGCACTTGAAAGAATTTTAAAAAGATAGGCAATCAGAACCATTTATGTGATTAATCTTTGTTGATCTTCAGAATTTTATAATTCTAGCTCTCATATGGTTCAAATATAAATAATATAAACCCTAAAGATGATTAATTGTATCAGAAATTTTAGGTAGAATTTTTGTGCCTTCTTGAAATTTTTGCTGAAACCAAATGAATGTAAATGCACTTTTATTTTAGAAATTGCAGGCGCTGTTTGTACTAATACTAGCCAGTCAGAGATGGCTATTTAGTGGGGGAGAGAGAAAGAAGGGACGGAATTCACACAAGACTGTCAGACTCTAGAGAAGCTGATGTCAGAGACCTCACTGCTCCAGCAGTCTTCCTTTGGGGAAACCTGGAGATCTGCCTTTTGTGCCTTCATTCCCTGCATCCAGTAAGTAGATCCCTGCTGATTACTTATTTAGAAAAAGTTTCTTGGCTTTGTTTTCCATTCCCATGATGGGGGCACTGGTTCTGCCCTTTATCACCATGTATCCGGACTATTACAGCAGTTGAGAAGAAGTGAACCAGGGCATTTTGGTTGTGCCGTTTGGTGTACATTCAGGCCTTACAACTATCCTTTGAGTTGGACGGTGTCTGCCTTTTCAGATTGTGAAACTGGGCAAGCTCATTCAGGTGCATCACATGGCTGAGGCAGCTGCTTGCTTTGGGTCTTTCTTCCCCTGTCATGGGTGTTGTGCAAGAATACCAAGGTAATCTCCTTCCTTTGCAACTTTTTATATAACTTACTTAATAAACCCTTATTGTTGGCAGGTTACCAAGGATTTTCACAGGTTCATCTCATTTTATACTACTCCAGGAGGTCATATTATCACATTCTACTTCCTTGTGAAACGACCTACAGTGACTTCTGTTTCCTATTAAACCAGTTACAAATTCTTAATATTGAGGGCATTCCACATTTTATGCTGTGCCTCTCCTGTGTCCTTTTAGTCATCTCTCTTAATGTAAATTGGAATTAGCTTGAGCCATTTGTACTCCTTCCTACACCTATGGGTACCATTTTCATTTCTTCCCTAATGGGAGCTTTCATCCACCGCCCACTTTCCCTCTTCCCTCTGACTTGTATTTAAACTTCATTCGTCTTACAGGGCTCACTACCTAACCTGCATTTTCCAAGAATCCTTCCCTAATAATTTCTGTGTTCTGGTCTATTTTTTCTTCTGGATTTCCTTTGCCATAATTTTCTTTGAGTGTATGTTGTTAATTTGATGTTTTTTCCTTAACTGTGAAAGTAGTATGTGTTTGTTAAATGAGTATTATAAGGAGAAAGTGAAACGGTAACGTCTGACTTCCCAGTTCCAATAAGTAATCACCATTGTATCTTTACAGTCACTCCTCTGTGCATAAACAAGAGTATGAATAGGAATATATATACATATGTACTTATTTATACACAAAGGACCAGTAGGTAGATGTGTATAGAGATACGTATTTTACAGATAACACACCATTCCGCAGCTTTCTTTTTTCAGTTGGCAGTATATCAGAAATCCATGCCAGTGAATGTAAGTGATTACATTGAGAGTTTTATTTTTATTGTATCTGTTAAGATATGTATCTTACCTGTCTTCCAAAAAAAGGGAAACTCTTCAAGGGAAGGAGAATATTCTCCTATATACTATTTCACTCTTTGTGCATTTGTTGCACATTCACAACTTGAGGTGTGGAAAATCAGAGATGTTTACCTATGGAGCTTTAGTGTAGTAGGTAAGAATCCATTCATTTCCTAAACTTTAATGCAAGGAAGAAACTGAGGAGTGGCACAAATTTCTGTCCCTGTAAATGTGGCACTTAGGTTATTTGGACAATCTTCTTGTTAACTGTAACAGCTGCCTTTGAATGTGTGTAAGAAAATACCTGAGAGAGAAAGCACATCTCCATCTGTCTCCCACAAACGCCGGTCACCTTGGGGGACCGGGCAACCTCCTCAAATTCGTATGAGGTGACCCTCAAGCTTTAAAATAAAAGAACCCCTATTTTCATTTCATTTTGGGAAATAATTTCAAGAATAAATAAAAGAGAATTAAGGGCTAAAATGTAGAGGAAAGTGAGCATCCAGAGAGACTTTCAGAAAACTGCTTTTGCCCTGCAGGTGTTAGCCGCATTCACACAAACGGGGCCCTTTTTCTACCCCAGAGCAGTACACTGTACAGACGGCTGGGAAAGGATGACCGTAAAACCCAGCACAGTGACTTCAACCACATTTCTGGGAGACTCAGTTTTCTATTTGTTGATCTGAAGTAGATACACAATATGATTACTTTCTAAACTAAGTGTACATGGTGTCTCCACATTTTTATCTGCAGCTGTAATTTACTGTAGATAATTAAATGTAAAAAAAGTTACTGAAAAACGTACATGGTATGATCCCAGGCATATGTGTATTTTATATAAATGGTGCATGCATATTTATATAAATACATAAATTTGTATTTGTATAAAATGTATGTGTTTTACATACATTGAAAAAGATCTGGATCTGCTACTATGTCATTCTTGAGAGATGGGGTTGGATAACAGGAGAGAGGAATTCATATTTTCTTTTTTGCTTTATATCACTGTTAATGTTTTTAAATAATCATTATTGTTTACTAATTTTTTTTAGAATTAGACTTTTTAAAAGACAGTGAATGACTTCTGTCTGCCCCTAGTAGTGCTCCATTGGTACAGTACTTTTTTTTTTTTTTTTTGTAAATTAATCTTATTTCTTTGTTAGGTTATCACTATGTAATTCAGGCTGGCCTTGAACTCACTATGTAGCCCAGGCTGGCCACAAATTTACAGCAATCCTCCTGCCTCAGCCTCCAGAGTACTGAGATTACAGGCATGTGCCACCAGGCCTGGCAATTAAGTGCTTCTAAAGCAAGCAGTATCAAGCAATCTCATGTCAGTCTTTATTTTTCTTGTGCGTAGCCAGTATCCTGGTATCTAGAAGAAAGTATAAATACTGGTGAAAAGTGAATGAATAAATGTAATTTACAAGAAACAAAAGCTATAGGCATCCAATAGATAAAATATTCCTTGGAGAGTCTTGTTACAGCTTGAGTATTGTTTTGTACCTGGCACAGCAGTGATGTAACGTTGGCACAGTAACTATAAGTTGATTTGAATCTAGCCAACAGTGTGTGGAGCTGTAGACAAACGTGGAGTTTGCCGTAACATCCTTCTTGAAAGCAGGGCAATGGGATTGCCCTCTGCAGTGACTCAGCTGATTCAATCCAAGTGAGAAATCAATGATACTTACTATATTAAGGCCAAGAGAGAGAATGCCATCTTAAGAAACATAAAGCTGCCTTTGGTAGTAAGTGGACTGTGGCTTAATTGAGGGTATTGATTTGCTTCGCACACATACACATGGACACACACAACATGCATAGTCACCATCAGGAAAGCATTTTCCCTGTAAGTTACCATGGGACACAAGAAAGCACTACCAGATAGACACAAGCTTTCAGTTGGCCTAACGATGGGCGGCCACGTCTTAGAGAGTGGCGTAGCCTCGTGCCATGTGGCACTGACCCTGCCCCATAACTGCATGCTTCCTGTTTCCACACAGTCCAGGCTTCCCTCTGTTGATTTCCCTTTCTGGAGATAGTTCACTGTCAGCCTGCTTCTTCTATTCACTGTGATTAATAGTCACCTATATATGTATGTCTATGACTTTCGTTAGCATGAGACTCTGCCTGCATTCCTGGATCCAGCCAGTGAGGTCTGGTATCAGAGACTGCAAGGCTCACCAAGGTAAATGCTGCTTTGCAGGTGTCAGTTGGTACTGACCGCAGGACTTCCTGCTGCTGCCCATTTCTAATGTTGCCTTTCCATTCTGTACTTCACTAGCATAATTCTTCCCAGAAGAAACATGTTTAGAACTTGTTCATAATATCCACATTTCAGCTACAGAATGCTAACCAGTATTGTCATAGTGATTATAAACCTATTTTTTCTGGGTATTGTTATTTGCTTTTGCAAATGCATACCCATATGCTGAATGGAGTACGTATTACAAATGCCATATTATAAGAACCTCCCAATGGTTCATTTTCAGTTCTGGCTTCATAGCCCCACTTCTGTTTCCACACAATCCAGGCTTCCCTCTGGTGATTTGCCTTTCCGGAAATAGTTCACTGTGAGCCTGGTTCCTGGAATTATACACAAGTTGTTTCCTAACACAGATGTTCTGCAGCAGTGAAACCTAAAGAAGGTTCAAGATACCTGAATTCCATCAGATTAAGGGTAAGGACACAAGTAAAGAAGACAGTGAAATGAGGTTGTAGAATTTTTTTTCTTCCATTCTCATCTGTCTCTCTTTCCTCAAAACATTCCCATTAGCATTTGAAAATCTCCAGTCTTATGCTATATTATAGAAAAAGTAAAGCACAAGTTCTGTGTAACATGTTCAGCTTACCTATGAATATAATGGAATTTAAACCAGAAGTCAATTCATGTACAGAAGCTTCTTGCTTAAAAAAGGACATTAGTATAAATAACAAGGCAAAACTCACTACAACTCTTAAATGAATCTTGAAATTTTGAAAAATAGGATATTCTTGGGCTGGGGATTTAGCTCAGCGGCATAAGCACCTGCTTTGCAAGCTCAAGGTCGTGAGTTCAATCCCTGGTACCAAAAAAAAAAGGGATATTCTCTCTAATTAGTGTACACTTGAATTCTGTCAAACACCGTTTTTTCCCCTTCAGTCCTATTCTCAGTGTCCCCCACTGTGACTCCCTACCAAAATAACTGGTCACTGCACAGCTATGGAAACCACTAACAGAGTGAAGAGACAGTCGGTCTACATAGTGGGAAAAGAGGTTTACCAGCCAATCCTCAGACAAACAACTAATACCAAGAATATATAAAGAACTCGAGAAACTTAGACACTCAAATTTAAAGACCTAATTAAAACGTGGGCATTTGAAATGAATAAATACTTCTCAGATGAAGAAATATAGATAGCTAATAAAAAATAAAAAAATATTCAATATCACTGGCCGTTAGAGAAATGGAAATTAAAACAACACTGATATCCCATCTCCCGAAAGAATGACTACATCAGGAAATCAACCGATAACAGATTCTGGCAGTGCCGAGAAAGGAACCCTTCTCCATCGTTGGTGGGACTGTAGACTGATAGAACCATTATAGAAATCAGTATGAAAATTCCTCAAATAACTAAAAGTAAAAATTCTATTTGATCCAGCTATTCCCTTTCTAGGTGTCTTCCTGAAAGAGTTAAAGGCATCCTATCACAGTGATACATATACATCCTTGTTCATAGCAGCACAGTTACTGATAGCTAAATCTGGAAATAACCTGTATGTCCATCAACAGATGGATAGATTTTTAAAAATGTGATATTTATACACAATAGAATATTACTGTACTCTGCCATAAAGGATGAATTTGAGTCATTTGTGGGAAAATAGATGTACCTTGTGACCATAATGTTATATGCAGTAATTCAGACATGTAAGCTTAAATATTGCATAGTTTCTCTTATATGAAAAACCTTATAAATAGGAAAACCATATAAATAGGAAAAACCATATAAATAGGAAAAAAAGAGAAAGAGACAAAGAGAAGATACGGTAGTCCACTGTGGAGATGTGTGTGTGTGTGTGTACCTTAGTAATTGTCTTACATGTTTTATATATTCTCTGGCCTCCTAGTCTGGTTTTCAATATGAATATATAACAGTTAACTTTATAAGGTCTTCTAAGAAATATAAATGAACCTGATGCTGAACAATGTAAGAGGAAGAAAGGACAGGGGGAAGAAGGTAATAAATGTTATACACATGTACCAATTCTGCATAATGAATATATTCATTGTACACTGCAAACATGTACTAATAAAAGTTTAAAAACCTTAACCACTAAATTTTATGTTAAATGTATCAGGAATTTACTCAGAAAAATTCTGGTTTATGTCTATCTGATATTTTCTTATTTGTTTATTTATTTATTTTTGTACTGGGAATCAAACTCAGAATCTTGCACTTACCAGGCAGGCACTTATACCACTGAACTATATTCCTGGCCTCTGCTATTTTTAATAATAGATTAAGACTTCATTAAAAATAAATCATGAGAGGTAAATACAGAATGTTGAAAATATGTATTTGTAAAACTTCATACTTTTTCTTTTGGAGCCGAGATTTTGCTATGCAGTCCAGGATAGCCCTGAACTCACTGTGTAGCCCAGGCTGACCTCTTATGGTAATCCTCCTGCCTCACCCTCTCAAGTATTGGGATTATAGGCATGTGCCGCCACACCTAGCTTTTACACATTCTTAACAAATTCTTTTTGGCTTTTTTGAGATAGTCTCTTGCTGCTAGTCTAGGCTAGGCTTGGACTTGCTAATTCTTTTTGGCTTTTTTGAGATAGTCTCTTGCTGCTAGTCTAGGCTAGGCTTGGACTTGCTATGTAACCCAGGCTTAGCTGGACTCACCATAATCCTGCATCAGCTTCCTCAGTGCTGGGATTACTGGCAGGTGTTAACACACCTGGCTAAAAACTTAACTTGTTTAAACAATCACAGTTTTATTTATACATTTGGAATCCTACTGTAAAATGACCTATGGGATTATTAGTAAATATAATGAATTTATGAGGATGCTATCTTTGTATGTTCGTATAGAGCTCTTTGTGTGCATGGATAGTTAAAGATAGGAGTCTGAATTGCTATACAGAAAATTATGGACCATTCCTGATTACTTAGATGCTGATTAACCAATGAGTTCTGTAGGCCTTTTGACCAAATTCTCAATCTTGTGACTTCCCTTTTCCCTTGGAAGAGAGATGATGCTGAGGTAGAGGATGGCCCTGTTTTTATCTCCCTATGAGCAAGGTTTGCTTGACAGCCAGACATTTTGGCCATAAGATCGAAAACTGCACTCCAGGACTTAGAACTACATGCAAGAAAAAGGCTGCCTCCAACCACTGGAGAGCAATCCTATCAGCTCTTCTGAGAGGAAATTACAGAGCTCCTGTCCTAACTTAGTGGATTAGTGTCTTGGTTTCTTTTCTCATTGCTGAGACAAAATATCCAACACTCACAAGTTAAGGGAGAAAGGGTTTATTAGGTCATGGTCTGTAGAGGTTTCAGTCCATGATCAGCTGACTCCAGACAGGATGACACAGCAGACAAGGAGCACAGAGGAAAAACAGTTCATAGTGGGCAGAAGGTAGCTAAGCTACAAGGGACATCCAGGCTATGTAGAGTGGGTAGCACTCATATCCTTAATCCTGCTGCCTAAGGTCCTAGCATTGCACCATGAATCAATCCCAACATCAAAAACTTGATATCTAACCACCTCTGAAAAAGCCCCACGTGTGACCACATGAGGCTTTGGAGGGATATCTAGACACAAACCATAACGCCCCCCAACCCCGGCTCTGCAAAGACTTACGCACATTCCTTTATGTGAAAGGCGTTTAGTCTATCTCCAAGAGTTGCCTAAATCCTAACAGTTTCAGCATTACTGACAAGTCAAGTCTGTAGTCTTCTCTGAGACCTAAGGTAAACTGTTAGTTGTAAGCACCTCTCAAATGAAAAGAAAATTAAACACCTCCAACTCTCAGTGGCACAAGATAGATATTTCTATACCAAAAGTTAGAAATGCGGATAGCAAGGAATAGGAACAAAGCAAGACCAAAATCCAGCAGGGTAAATATTAAATCCCACATTTCCAGTTGTAGCATCCCCAACAATCTGTGGCAAGTTGTAAACTCCAAAGGGCTTGGATGGCTCCGCCTTTACAGCACTGGATGGTTGTAGCTCCCATGGCTTCTCTCTGGGGCTGGCTCTGCTCCCTTCTTGCAGTTTTCCTCAGATGATTCACATTCCTGCCTTCTCCAGATTTCTGGGCCCTCCACTGCACCTTCAGCTTCACACAGCTTCACCCACTGCCTTCTTAGGGGCACAGTGCATGGCCTCGCAGTTAGGCCTTCTGAAGTATGTCTGGAAGCCTTCCTGACCCCACAACTCTTGTATTCTGCGTGCACCTAAAACCAGCACCATGTGGATGGTGCATGGTCTGTCACTAGCTGGAGCAGCAGCCAGGCTTTGTTCTCTCTTAGCAGTAGGAGTCGGATGCCTGTGAAGCTCATTCCAAGGAACAACTTCCTTAGCTGGGGCCATTCTGGAACATGGTGCTCTGAGGCTCTCTTCTCAGAGCAAAATCTTTCACTTTTGCTACTCTGAGACTGAAGAGTCGAGTCTCCTTGGTTCTTGTGTTGTCCTCGGGCCATCTTTTCTGTTGCCTTCTTCTGAAATACTTGGCTTCTCCTTGGTTAGTGTTTTCAGCAATCAGTTTTTCCTCTGTTCCATTTTTGAAGGGCACAACTTTACTAGAGCCTGTTTTTCGGCTAGACTCACAGTGTTTTCAATCATTTTACTGAGCTCTTTGTGCTTGATTGTCAACATAAATCTGGCTAAAAGCCCCAGCAGTGACCATGTCACAATCTCAACATTAAACTGCCTTGAAATTTCTTCTGCCAGATTGATTAGTCCACTGTTCTTAATCTAAGTGTCAGGCAAAGTCTGTGAACATAAGCAAGATGCAGACAAACTTTCTGCCAAATCACAACACACATCATCTTCACTCTAAAAACCAGTGCAATTCTTCTTCACAGCAGAAATCTCCTGAGCCTGGTCTTTACTGGCAGCATTTTTATCAGCCTTCTGGTCTTCTGAGCTCCGACCAGAATCTCCCATCAAGTACAGCTTAAGGTATTCCAGCTCTGTTTTCTTCTACTAGCATTTCTAACTCTTCCCCTTCCCACAAGCCAGTCCCAAAGACTCCTAAACCACATGGTCAGATACAGTCACAGCAACAACCCCACTTCTTTGGTACCAAATTCTGTCTTAGTTACTTTTCTCATTGCTGAGACAAAAAACCTGACAACCACAAGTTAGGGGAGGAAATGTTTAGTTAGCTCACATTTTGTAGAGCAGTCCATAAGCTCCAAAGCAGGGAGGCACAGCAGACAGGCATCACAGAGGAGAAATAGTTTATGGCAGGCAGAAGGTAGCAAAGCAACAAGGATTGAACGCAGCTCTTTATATCCCTTATATCATATCCAGGCTACTTGGGGTAGGCAGCACTCATACCCTTAATCCTAGTGCCCTTGATCCTAGCATTGCACCATGAATCAATCTGAGTGTTATACACTCTAGATCCAGCCACTTCTGAAAAAGCCCCACCTGTGACTGCCTGAGCCTTTGGGGAGACATCTAGACACAGCCATAATAATTAGTGAGAAGATCTTTGTAAAACTTATTGTTTTCAGAAGGAACAGTGTAGTATGTTATATACTGATAAGACAAATTTAAAAGATTCTTTTTTAAAAAAGAAAAATCATAGTCTTCTCCCTCAATAGATGTTTAATAGGGAGAGGATGAACTTGCTCAGTATTTTTAATACCTAGAACTTGCAGAGCAACCCATATTTTTCTGAACCTACATCCTGATTTTATCAAAGTATGTGATACACTGTCAAGATTGCTGCAAATAGAAAAGTAAATGGTTCCATAAGGACAGAGAAGCCCTTAGAGACAGAAACCTGAGTGTTAGACCCGATCTGATCCCTGTCTCCTGCTCCTAACCTAGGCCCCTGCCTTCCCTTTTCTTTGTATCTTGCCTTCGTTGAAGGGTCTAGACAGGGATTTACTGGGTAGAACTGAAAACACGGCTAGATTGTGCACCAGGACTCTGGACATTGGGCAGCGTTAGGGCAAGCTGAAGTCCAGTTTTAAAATTGTGCTGCTGTCTTTAAACACTGGCATCCTTTGTCATGAAGCAGCCTTGCGTCCATGGGTTGCATAAGAGCCTTACCCAAGGCACAGTGGGCACAGGTTACTTTCTCTCTCTCTTTCTCTCTCTACTGCCTTTGTAAATTCTTTTTTTCTAGCATCATGTTTTTGTTTAATCTCCTGAATCCCTCTGAATCCTCAGATTCCTCCCTCTTGTTGGTAAAAGTTTTACCGTGAAGGCTTGATATAATTAAACAAATCCTTGCACTGTGCCTGTGTATTGTGGTTTACATGTGTGTACACATTACTGTTGTTGTTGTCAGTTTTTGATGTCATAGAATACTGCTTTCTTACCCAAACACAAAAATAGTATTTCTTAAATTATTAGCATTATTGACTGAGCATTCTAAAAATTATTCTCAAAAAAAAATATATATATATACATAAAATGTCAGTTACAATTTCATATTGTTCATGGACCACCTAGTACCTATTTATGGATCCCATGTGGATTCAGGTCTTATCCCATGAGGAAATTCCAAAGTTGTCTACTTCTGTAGTGACTGGTGGTATTTGAAAGTATAACCATTCAACATATACTATTGAATGCCTACTCTATGCCAGGAACTATGCAGAGCTGTGACATATAGTGAAAGAAAAAAAAGACACTGATACACTCATGAAAATGTTAATGTAGTTGAGTCAGATATAACAGGCAGTTATAATATAGAATCAATTCATTAGTAGAAGTACTGGATAATTTGGGGTGAATGTCATATTAGTGTCCAGTTCACCTCCAGGGCATCAAAAAGTTCCTTCAGTGATATCTGAGTTGTTTTCCCAAGTTGAATATGTACTGTATACAAAGTTAGAGAGTTATGGACTTGTGTATTATGGTCAGAAATTTGTTTTTTCTTTCAAAGCTCGTAAGTTGAGGAGTGATAAAAACTGATCTTTGCCTGAAAAACATAAATCTAACTATAGCATAGAGAATGCATCAGAGAAAGCAGAACTGATGGCTGGATGATGATGGTAGTAAGCCCACTACCAGCAGTAGTGGTGATTTTAATTAATCAAAGTTCTTATAGTATATACTTGGGAAGAACTGAAAAGACCTGAATCGGAATCTACAAAATTTGATCATTGACTGAACTCATTCCATCAACAATTACTTGCTGAGCTGTCATGTTAGATATGATGGTGGGCAAGAGTCTCATCTCTGTCAGGGCCGTCCGGACTTCAAGAGTAGATATCTCAGTGGATAATGGTATCATTCACCAGACAGATGTCTCAGACCAAAGATGGGATTCAGAAATGGTTGTTCAAGCTGTAAATGCCCCTGAAATTGTGGGGTATCCCTGTGGGTTGAGAATCACCACGGAGAAGAAGTCCCTGATGAGATAAACATGTTCCATATAAATAATGCCCTGAAGAGGGTTGTGAAATCCAATGCAGGAGACAGTTGAAGCCAGCCAGGGATGAGACTGCCCTGGAAGTGAATGTAGAATGAGGAGACAGGAGGGCATGAGAATTGGGCCTGGCAAACCATGAGGGATGAAGAGGCATACGTTGGAGAAACAGGAGAGGATAATGAATGTAATGTGTGTTGAAAGGCAGAGCCAAGCCGCGGCCACCCCAGGGCGGGGAAACCAGAAGCAAGAGCGTCTCCTGAGATCCGCGCCATGCTGGAACTTGGGGCTCCGAGCCAACCAGTAACCAGCCTGCTGCCTACCAGGGCGCGGGCTTAGAATCAAACATACCACATCCCCCCCCCCCCCCCCCC
>PVJX010013645.1:0-46896 GCA_004027295.1 Dolichotis patagonum | reverse complement strand
GCTGTGAATAGTCTTTTTAATTCCTCTGGTTTGATTCCTGCTTCTTCATTCACATACTTTATTCTTAAGTTATAGATCCTCTTGTCATCTTCCAGTCTTTGTATCTTTACTGCCTGCTCCCTTGTTATTTTTAAGAGATCTTCCCTTTCATGACCCCACATTGCAAGGCTGTGTTCAATTTTTGATAGTCTATCTTTGGTTTCTTTCAAGCAGTTTTGCCAGCTTTCTATCGAATCTTTAGTTTCCTGATAATCTCTTTGGATCTGTTCCATAAATTCTAAGTTTTTTCTGAATTCCTGATTAAATTTTTCTCTCCATTTGTGTTCCTCCATTCTTCTGTCTGTGTCTTCTTGAGAGGTGCTCAGTCCTTCTTTTATTAATCTACTTATCTCTTGTTTAATGTGAATTAATATTTCAGTTTTGGTCCCGCTTACGAGGTCCTGAAGATATCTCTTTATGTCCGCTAACGCTGTGTTTGATGTTGCATTTTTGCTGCCCTCAGTCTCTTTTGTATTTGCCTCTCCTGGATCGATGTCGATGTTCTCAGGGTTGGGGGCTGGGAGTGTTTTCTTATTTCTCCCTTTAGTCATGTTTTTGGTTCCTTCCATACAAGTGTATAATGTAATTCCCCAGACCCTTTTCTTGTTGTTTGAGGCTCCTCTAGAGAGCGCAGGCTAGGGGCTTTAGCCCTCTTCAATAGGTTATCAGAGATTAGAGTTCACCCACGGGCAGTATAAGTTACCTCTTCCCTTCTGGGCCAGTCAACCTTTGCATGCCTTCACTGCATCAGTGTGCACTGATCTCAGGGAAGTAACTGGGTCCCCACCAGGGGCGTGGCCTAGTTCAAGCAGATTCTACCAATCTGCTCGGTGAGGGGAGTAACCGGCTGAAGCCACTTCCTTATGGAGTTAGGGCTGTCCTGCCCAAATCCAACATGTCGTCCAGTCGGTTTCCCCTTTCCCGTGGTAGGGTCTTATTCCCACCACTCACCGTGTCCCCGAGAACTGCTGGACTGTCCAAGCTCCGATTTCAGTGCAGTTGCAGTGGGAATCCACAGTGCCTCTGGGTGAGTCGTGTGCAGAGCTGGTCCCGGCGAGCTGCACGCAGGGCTGTTCAGCTCCGCGCTCTGGCGGCTCAAGCCAGTCGCTATCGCTTGTTCAGGTCTGGTGGGGTTCAGGGGGCTCGAGGAGAGTGCTGTGCTCGCTGATCTTATCTTCACTGATAGTAGCCCCAGGACCTCATATTCCAGCAGGTTTTCACACTTTAGTTACTTTCTGGGTTGTGATAGTCTATCTCTCTGTTTGGGTCTCTCCAGGGTGTTTTATTCTGGCATTTGAGCTGTCTCTCTCAGAAAAGGTCTCTCTCCTGCTACCTACCAGTCTGCCATCTTCAAGTTCTCTCTAACACACCTGGTTTCTATTTACCTTTGCTATTAATTTTTTTTTTTAAAGTATGTTTCTGTCTTTCTGTCTTACAATCCCAAACCTAAGTCTGATTCTGGTAAAGAACACTAACTAGCTCCTCAAACATGCCCAGATACTTCCCGTTTTCTTTGCAGGTATGATTCATATGACCCTCCTCAGTACAGCTTGAATACAGTCTCTTCCAAAATAAGTTGCTGAGGTACTCCATAGGAATGAGCTCCTTTTTCAGAGTGTTTGGTATATACGTTTCCTCCCAAACTTTATGATCTGCTGTACGTATGTGTGCATCTCACCCACAGAAAACTACTATGAACAGAGGGCTCAGTAGAGGTCAGTGTATCTCTTTTTATGTATTCCCTTAAGGCCTCATTTATTTGCCTGACCCAATAAAGTAAGCAACTCTTTGATGTAGGAACCCTGTCTAGTTTCACATGGCATATCCAGCCTCTGGTACCATACTTCCCCTCATCAACTAGCTAGTGGTCAGATGGGTTTCCTGCTTATTTTATAAGGTTCTTATGGGCAGGCTTTGCCTTGGTATATTTGTATTTTATAACCAAGGATGTATGGGAAGTTAAGCGTTCCTAGTCAACTTTGGACTACTATAAAATGCACCAGAAATTACATAATCTTCAGCAGTAGCTCAAGATACAGCTCAGGGCAGGAAGTCTCCCATCCAGCGATGACTGCCACTATGGACCTAGGAACAGAAGTCTTTGGATATGGTTGAGGATAGAATCATACGCAGTTCATCCAAGGTGTCCCCATGATGTGGCTCTCAGCACAGTGGAGAAATTATGCAAAGAGGAGCATTGACATCCAGCAATGTTTGCTTACCTTGAATTGGCAGCATTTGTTCCTTTTCCAATTCAGCAGTTACCTAAGCCCAGGGATATTCTTGTGTCTAGTGTTGTTCTCCTGATATGCTGTTTAATTGCATGTGTATGAAAGAAAATGTCATCAAACCAAGGCTTCTTTTTTGTTGTTTTTTTGAGACAGAATCTCACCATATAGCTGAACTCAAATCAATATTCTTGTGTCAGCCTCCCAAGTACTGAAATTACAGGTGTGTGCCAGGGGCTGGCCAAACCAAGGTTTCTTTCTCTTCCTCATGCCAGCAGCTTTTCCAGTTTCCAGCAGTACAACTTCAGAGTCAATCTGTTTTTCCTGTCTCCATTCTGGAAGGCTTCCTGTCCCAAGCAGTCAGCCTCTGTCATGGCAGAGGTAACCACACACCACTCTCTAGCTGTGTGGTCACTGTTGCAGGGAAACCCCAGTCTCTCCTCTAGACTCTTTCCAAACCTCCTAACTGGACAGGCAAAAAAACCTGTCCAGTCTAGCCCTCAATACCCCACACACCAGAGGAGTCTTTTGAAAGGCAGAAAATGGAGCACATAGGCATTTAGCTTCAAAGTCCTCCAGATGCTCCTTTACTCTTGGAAAAGGCCAAACTTCTTCAGTGGCTTCTTAATGCTCTGTCTCTCGCCCATTTCTTCAGCTGTGTGTCCCACTGTTTTGGCAAGAGCTGTTTTATTCTCTGGATGGTGAAAGTGTGCCCTGGTTGGTCTCTGTATCAATCAGTGCTTACTAGAGAGACAGATTTAATGCAAACTATACAAATATATAGGAGTTTACAAGAGTGGCTTACAGTGCTCACCTGCAGAATCAGGTGTGTAAGACTGCAAGGGGGCTGTCTGTCTGCTGGAATGAGAAGGACCCAGTGGAAGGGCTGAGGCTCACTGTCCTGTCCCCTGTGAGTTTGAGTCAAGGGCTGAAGAGTCTGTGCTGGAAGCCAGGAGATGACATCCAAGGGGAGGGGGAAGCCTGGAGCTCCTCCAAAGAAACAGAAGTGAGCTTTCTTACATTTCTCTTTCATTCCATCAGGTGGCAAGCCTATTTGCTGCTGTTATCAAGCTGAGTCTTCAGTGTTTAGTAAATTCCTTCAGCCATAGCCAGAACCATGCTGATCCGATTTAGTTGGGTGTTTCTTACTCAAATTGCCTATCATAGCTTCCAATTTGTGATTCTCCTGCCTCAGCCTCCTAAGTAGCTGAGACTACAGGTGTGTGCCGCCAAGTCTGGCACTTCTCTTATATATATTGTTCTTTTCCACCCCCCCCCCCCGCAAATTCTCTGCCCTGGCATCTCTACTGTCTACCAGAACAATCTTACCTTGGAGTTCTAGGTATGATGAGAATGCACATACTGTGTATCTCTGGTGTAGTTCTTCTTATGCTGTCTTGTATTTGCATGTCTTTTTCTGCTCCTTGGAGTACGAGCTTCTGGAGATAAAGGGTTTGGGCTTATATCATTCATGTATGTAACTCTGGCACTGCCAGGGTATCTGGTACACAAAAGGGACCCCAGAAGTGTTTACTGAGTGAGTTAATGTAAGCTCCACAAAAGGAAAAAGCTATTATATTTCTCTGATTCTTCATGCAGCTATGCCTAGTATTATGCAAGTAACGATTAGGTACTCAAAAATAACAAATGAATGAAGGGTGGGCTCATGGTTTATGTTGGTGGCCCCCAGACCTCATGCATTTGCATTGTGCACTTGTGATTGGTTCTAGTGCTTGGATTGATGGTGTCAGTGCTACACTCACCTGGGGGTGGAGCCAGCATACAATGTAATGGCTGGAAGAAGGCCTGTCTCTCTCTCTCTCTCTTGCTGGTTTCCACCTTGCTGTTTGCAGCCACCACAAACTGCAGCCCTGCCATGCCACCGTGATTGGAGCCAACTGAGTATGGACTGAAACCTCTCCACAAACTGTAAGAAATAAACCTTTCCTTTCCCAACTTTGGGCATCAGGTATTTTGTCTCAGTGATGAGTAAAAACTAAGACAGGTGGTGATGAGGCACTACAAACCGGTCATGTATGAGGGACTAAACTTAATCCTTTCTACTGAGTAACTTGGTTAATCCCCGGCAGCCTTATTGAGTAGCCATTGCTATCTGCATTCTGCAGAGAAGGAAATCAAAGTTTAAGGAGGAGCTACAGGGCCACAGTCACACTAATGGTGATAATGAGGCCAGGATTTGCTTCCCCCCTCACTTGGTGTGGAAACAGCCTGTTCCGTAAGAGATTCTTCATTTGCTGAGAGAATGGTGGCAGTGACAATACTCATGACCACTGTTACACTACTATGTTTTCTCTTCCCCTTGTCTGTTTCATCATAACCAAGGGCTGCTGCACTTCTTCACAGCATTCCTTGTGCCAACATGAAGAAATGTGACTGCATGGCATGCAGTGAATATGCACAAGTCAGGCTGCATGCAGGTCATGGTTCCTTCTCTCTCTCTGCAGCAAACTCATGTATCCGTAATTGAAGTCACAATTACTATGTTTACAATTAAATGTTCAGCATATGAGGATAAGATGTTTAAAATTGGCTTTTGGGATCTAAAGAACCAAGGGGAGGGGAAAGGGATGGGAAAAAAAAGTTAGATGTGTTATGCACATGGACCAACTCCCCTCAAGGAATGTAACCATTATGTACTGCAAACATGTACTAATAAAAAGAAAAACCAAAACAAAATAAAGTTGGGTCTATTGCCATTGTGTGTGTGTTCATTTGAGTACTTGTTTAAGAGGAGAAAAGAACATTCAGTTCCTGTTCTCAGGGATTCTCCTGCTCCAGGATCGTGAGGCCCTGGAGTTTGCTTGGGCCTCAGGCAGAGTTAGCAGTGCGCCCTTGGTGGAGGGCCTGCTCCACTATGGAGAAGGTCAACATCTGCAAAGGGGAAGTTACTCAAAGGGGAAGGTGGCAAATGTGGAAGAGATGGAGACAGAAAAGTGAGAACCCAGATCTACACAATTAGCAGGACTGGTTCTATCAGTCCTGGTGATGAACAACATGAATTAGTCCTGCCCTTGTAGGCTGTTAAGACTGATGTATTAAATGAAGGCCTGGTGTGTGCACTGTGCACTGCACAACCCTGGGAGGTGCTATTTGCATGTAAATTTATATGAATGGCATCCTTGAGCTGTACACCACTCAACCTCTATAAATAAACTTGTATGGACAATGCATTTCTCTGTCTAATTTGGTAATTTAAATGATCCCAATTAGACCTTTATTGTTACAAATGTTTATGAAATACCTACAAATTATCACCTCAAAACGATAAATGAATTTTATTGTACCAAGTTATATTTAAAGATTTGTGCATATTTGAAAGTGCTTAATAAACTGCTCACTACAATTTATTCTACAGAAGAGCAGTCGAGCATCTGCTAAGTTTTAGCCATGACTCAAAAATCCAGATTCAACAAATGCCTTGAGTACCAACTACAAATCTTAGAGAAACTGTTAACCAATTCTTTTAAAAATAAAAACTTATGATTTTTGTAGTTTATTCCATTTTAAAATATGGAGGTATTCTTCAAATCCTCTTTGTTTCATTTGTACCCCAGATACATTTGGTTCAGCCACTTAAAAGAATTCAATAAAGTATACTATGCATAATGTTTGCTTATTTTTTCTTCCATACTCTATCAAAAGAGGTGCCAGGAAATCAAGTTGGTGTGTTTAAAGGTCTCTTGGCAACACTGGGGAAAACTACCCTGAACAGAGTGAGCCCAGCATTCCACTATCTGGAAAAAACTGTAACAGAGTTGGATCTCTTGGTGGTCCTTGGATCTGTGATGCAAAGTGGTTTTCTACCCAGAAACCTTGTATTTGGATTGTTATAAGACCAAGAAATAACTGAAAATTTGTGAGACTTTTTTTGGTTGTTATTGTTGTAGTAACAAGCTTTCCTCAATGAATTAACTGGAAAAGTAAATAAATTACTGTATTTGTACTACAAATCTGTGGAGTTTCTCCTACTAAAACATAAATTCTTAATTTTGTAATCCCAATTATTGAACCTCTGTCTCTAGTACTCTTCATTACATTGCTTCCAAGTCTTTGATGGTGTTGGTATATACAAGCATCACTGCTGGAAAAATCATTATTGCAGTTGCAGAAGCTGATGCTTAGTCTTTTTTTTTTTTCAGAAGCCCCCCAGGAGGAACCAGTAAAAACATGCATAAAAACAGTCAGCAGTATAGGATACAGAGTCCCAGGCAGCTTTTACCATTTTTTCCGTTTTCATTCGCATGATCATCTTCTTCAGCGTTCTTTTTTAAGTGAAGATAGTTAAGGAAGTCTGAAGTTATACTTTTGACTTTTTCCAGTAACTCAAAAATAATGAAATCGTTGTCTCCAGAGAGACAGTGATCTCTCCTTTGTGAATGGTCAGCGTGCCTCTCTGTAATGTCTGTCCTGTGACCCCATTTACGGTAAGGGATCTGCATTCCAATGGCCCTCAAACTCCTCCACAGGTCCATGGAGTCAGAGGTGGAGAACCCTGATATTTTATGTCAGCATCATCATGAAAGAATGCAGCATGGTGGAGTAAGCGTTCCCTTCTCCCAGGGGATGGGATGCAGGGACCAGCCCCTGCCGGGCCACAATGTTGCCCTGAGGCAAAGCATTCAGTCTTTTTACTGGCCTGATCATTCTGGCCTGCTAGAGGCAAGTAGTCATAATGCATTGACAACTAGAGAGGTGAATTTTGTTCCTTTACAGTACAATCCATGCTTCCAGGGAGCTGTAAAAATCGTACCTGTCAAATTACTCCTGCCAAGTGCTTGGAGTTTATTGAATCAAGTCTTGCACTATTTTAAATAGTAACTCAAAAAATTCTAGTCTTATGCTGTGGTAATAACCATGATAATGCTAATCAGTAACTTCAGTAATGAACTGTAATACTTATTTATGGAGTGACCACCATGTACTTTAATGGCTGCTTTATGAATACCAGTATTTAAGCTTCACAACAGCTTTGTAAGGTGGAATTATCCCATCCTATGGATGGGGAAACAGAAATTCAAAGCCTATAAGCAGCTTGTCCAGTGTCACTACAAGGACTATTCTTTGAAAGACATTAAAGACTATTCTTTGAAATAACAAATGCCGGAGGGGCTATGGGGGAAAAGGAATCCTTCACCACTGCTGGTGTGTGTGCAGACTCATGCAGCCACTGTGGAACTTAGTATGGAGATTCCTCAAAAAGCTAAGATAAGAGATCCCATTCAACCCAGATATTTCCATTATGGATATCTTCCCAGAAGAATTACAAACATCATACCACAGTGATGTATGTGTACCATGTTTATAGCAGCATAATTTATAATAACTAAATCTTAGAAACAATCCAAATGTCCATCAACTGAGGAATGGATAAAGAAGATGTGGTGCTGAACCAGACCACAGCCCTTTCCTGTAAGTCAGTGCCACTTGCAGACTGTGGGGGAAGAGAACAAGAAGTCCACAAGAAGCAAGCCCTCTCTGCCAACCAGTGCCATGTGTGGGCTGCCACTGCCGGGGGAACAGCCAGACCCCAGACCCTTCTGGCATGTGGGCTGGGAAAAAAGAAGAGCTGATACCCCCAACACACACACACACACACACACACAACTAGCTGATCCAGAGAAACACAGGCTGCGACAATAGCTATTGAGGTGAAATGCAGTTTGATGCTTGTGGTGTTTTGGTGTTTCACTGACCTTGCAGATCTAGGACCAGTGGTTTGATCATCTGTTCAGAGGATAGAGGTACACAGTATGGCATCCAGGGGGGGATCTCCTTCTGAAGATGGTAGCCATTGTTAATTCCCTATTATCTTGTTTTGAAGTCTTGTATCATTTTCATTGTTTTGTTGGGTTGGATTTTATTCTGTTTGTTTTCTTTGATCTGTTATATCTCCTGGCATGAGCAGCTATTTCAAAGATTGCAAGATATATTATAGTAGCCATTTTGGATTTGCTACTGTCTTGTTTTGAAGCCCTTTATTGCATTCATTGTTTTGTTCTGCTCTTTTTTTTCCCCTGTGTCTGAAGATATCTACAGCTATTTTGAAGACAACAAGAGGTATTATGGTAATCATTGTTGATTTTGTATTGTTTTGAAGTTCTGTGTCACTTACACTGGTTTGTTTTGACTGACTTTGTTCTGTTTTATTTTGCTTGGTTTTATTCTCTTTAAAATAAAAAAAAAAGATGTGGCATTTTTTATAAAATGGAGTACTACTTAGCCATAAAGAAGGATAAACCTGAGACTTTCATAGGTAAATGGATGTAACTTGAGACCATACTCATAAGTGAAATAAATCAGACTCATGTGTAAACATTGTATTGTCTCCCTAGTATGAGAAATTGAAAGAGTGAATAAGGTCTAAAACATATAATAGATATCGTGAAATGGGAATAAATTGTTTAAAAGGAAAAAGGAACTAGAATGGGGGAAAGGGGAAAGAAAGGAAAGGAAATGGAAGAAAAAATATAAATCACTTATACTGTGTAGGTTTGTGCTAATATGGATTGGAGAATTTTTTATGACTTTACCTTGTACTCTGAGTAAGTACTTTAAAGATAACAATATGCAACATATTAACTATTGTTATTCTATATCTTGTTCTAAAGGGTTTTTTTTTACCCTTTTCCTATAAAAACTATTCTTTGAGAAAACAATCCTCATCTTACATATATAAGAGCTAATTCCAACATTAGGACATTTTTTTTTCTTTTTTGAGACAGGGTCTCACTATGCAGTTCAGGCTGGCCTTGAACTCACTTTGTAGACCAGGCTAGTCTTGAACTTGCAATAATCCTCCTGCCTCAGCCTCCTGAGTGCTGGGATTACAGATGTGAACCACCTTAAGTGCATATCTGTAATCCCAGCACTGCCTACCCTTAGGTTTTTATTGGAAAATTGTAAATATGAAAAAATATAGAGGTATACTCATTTAGCAGCTCCTCTCAGGAATAATTTGGACTCAAAAGGCTTTGAATGATTTCTATCTTACTTTTCTTGGAGAGCCGAATCGTTAATAAGAATCTCTGCAAAAGAGGAACCAGGAGCCTAAACTTATTTATATAGACAAGATTATTTTTATTTCAATCTCACATTCTTTCTCTTCACTTGAATTTACCAATTAATGCAGGAATAGCGAAGAACCCTACTGCAAATGCTCAGTTAAGGCTTATGGTAGTTTATGCTCAATCATGTAATAGTTGTCTCCTTGTTATAAATTGCAACAAAACTTCTTGAGATTGTGAGACAGGCACAGGTCAATCCATATTTAGTAAAGGAATGGTTTTAAGTGGGGCTGATTTAGTAATGGTGTGCTCTCACTTGCTCAGACTGCTCACAAGAGCTGGCTGTGCAAGTTTCTCACTAATTTTGAATTTGATACCATCATATTGGCAGTTTGAAATTGGCCATGGTGGGGGTAAATAAACCATGGATATTGGTGCCTGCTACAGAGAAAGGCTTTTATTTCCCAGAGAGGTAGTTGGTGAATATTCACCAGCACCATAGTGGGTAGATTATTTTATTGGCTCAAAAATATCTGCTATTCTTCACCATATATCTAATTCCCATTGCCCTTTTCTCAGAGAGGAGTATATTTTTTCACCATTTGAAGTCAATCTTAATGATGTGATGGACTTGGGTCAATAGAATGTGACCAGAAATACATGTGCCATTTTCAAGTTGAATATAGCATTGGCTTCATGTTACTGTAACAAAGCACCTGAGAAATTACCCAGAGGAAAAGGTTTTCATTAGCTCGTAGCAGTGCAATATCAGAGGGCCCCACTGCTTTGGACTTCTGAGAAGGGAACTATGCTATGATAGGAGTGAGTAGTAGAACAAGCCCACTCATGTCATGGGCTGTTAGCAAAAGAGGAAAAGAAAGGCACTGGGGTCCTGCAATATCCTTCAAGGACAAGCTCCCTGTGACCTAAGGACCCACCTGCTGTGGAGCACCTCCAGTTAGCAGCAAGTAGAGGAACAAGGCATTTTTGGGAGTCAGTCAGTAACCAAACTATAGGTGGAAGAACACAGGCCCACTTTTTCTTTTAGTTTTCTGCAGTCTAGATGTTCCAAATAGTGTTTGCTTTGCAGTCTTAAACCCTAGAATAAAGAAGACCCATGGCAAAATGACAGAAGCCAACCTGAAAAGGGCATGGAGATAAGCAAGGAATAAATCTTTTTTGTTATAAAGATTTTGGACTTGTTTGTTGTTTTTCCAGTATTGTGGGCCATGCTGATTGTTACAGCAGTTGGGATTTAGAATTGAGATCCTGCCCTAGCAGAAAAATCTACATTATGTGGCATTAACACTGAGGCTTAGGAATGGTAAAAGTTTTTATTGAAGCAAGGAAAAATGGTGGCCCATATTGTCCAGTGGCCACACACTTGGCAGAACTGACAGCTGTCATCACTGGGAAGAAGTACTCAATGAACTGGTAGCTTTAGATACAGAAGTTACAGACATAGAGTGCTTTGTTCTTTCTTTTTTCTTTTTCTGTCTTTTTGACATAAAGTGGTTTTTTTCTTTCTTTTTTCTTTTTTCTGTCTTTTTGACACAGGGTCTTGCTAAGCAGCTCAGGCTGGCCTTGAGCTCACTTTGTAGCCCAGGCTGGTTTTGAATTTGCAACAATCCTCCTTCTTCAGCCTCCTGAGTCCTGGGATTACAGGAGTGTGCCACCATGCCCGGTGAAACTAGAATGTTATTTGCCTGCCTAAGTTGCCATGGGCTATATACAATGAGGTACTAAAAGAGAGAGCTGATCTCTAGAAAGAATTGTCCATTTTGGTGAGATCAAAAGGAATAGGAAGAGTCCAGGAATTTGAGGACAAGAGAAAGTCATTGAACAATGAAAGATAAATCTCCGAAACTCTTTAAGGACAGAGGCTAATTAAAATTCAGCCTTGTGGCAAGGACCAAAAGAAGGTATAGTCCCTTTGAATTGGTTAAAAGGGCACCCATTTCTGGTGGACAAAATGACTCATAAAACATGCTTGTATGTGTAATTCTCCCACTGAAGACCATAAATTCAAGTTACCTGCAATTACACCTACAGAGAAATTCACAACTAGAAAAGAATTATGGATGTGGCCAATGGCCCATGATACTAGAATCAAATAGGAAAAATGTGAGAAAGTTCTACTGCTTAGAGTCACTGGCTCATCACAAAATAGATGATAATTATTTGAGACTTGAACTGACCTTTGTTTTCCCAGCCCTCTGGGAGGTAGAATGCTCATTGTGTGGTTGCTTTTCTCTGTGTGGTGGCCATAACTGCTGCTCTTGATCACGGGGCTCCATGGCAGAGGTGCCCCAGTACACTTTCTGGCCAGTCCTTGGCTCTAGGCATTGTGGCCCCAGCAGGAGATGCCTTGCACACATTCTCTCACGTGCCCTCCTTCCCCCTTCCACGGTCCTGAATGACACCATTGCTGCCCAAATAGTCTCTTTGTAGCCCTTAAACTCCCTGGCTGAAAACCAGCTTGTAATTTCTCTCCTGAAAGCCTTGGGCATTTCAGACTGAAGAGTCATTCTGACATGGTTATTGCCTTATTATGTCTCCATGTCATCTTCTTATCTAGGATCCTGTAATCTTTCAAGTTCTTTCCTTGAGCTTGGAGAAGAAATCTGTTGACCAGTGCCCAGAACTCCTTTGCGGAGCTCCCATCTGGGGTAATGGTCTATGACTTCCCAGGCCCCCTCTCCTTTTGTCTGTGAGGAAAGGGTGTAGCGGCCAGCTGCAGCTCCAGATGTTCTGGGGCGGGGGTTGTGGGGGAGCGGAAGGTCCAGATGTTTCCTGGGGGAAGGATGGCACAAGGATGAGAAAATATAGAAGAGACAAAGCTGGGGTCAAGTGGAGCCCTTACTCTCCTGATGGGAGAGAAGCAACTGCTCAACCACTGTAGCACAGTTTTCATTATACTCCTTAGAAGAATGTCAATTTCAATCCTACCGCCTAGCAACTTGTTTGCCTGGCTGGCTGGGGCCTCTTGCCTTCTTGGAGCTGGAACAGATAGTTTATGTGGCTTGTTTTGGCTCTTTCTGTTTTCAGGGATGGTCCTGCTTTAGCCCCACACATATGATCAATTTCCAGTTTCAGTGGCTCCCTACGAAGGGTGCTGGTTTTTCTGAGATGACTGCATAGCATGGCTTTGGAAGCAAGGAATAAAGGAAGAAGGAGAAGCAACTTGTCCTCTGCTGTTTGCGGAGCCTAGAGGGTGGGGTACTAAGGACATGTTATTCCCAGCTGTGGGCCTCACTTGCTGAGGATTCACATGGTACCTGACATCCTATGTATTTGTCCCTTTCCAAAATACCTCACACTTACAAATTAAAGGAGGAGAGATTTATTTTGCCTCACAGTTTCAGGGGTCACCTGGAGCCAAGGTAAGAACATCATGGTAGGATGTGGTGGAGTGAATCTGCTTAGTTCATGGTAGCCAGGAAGCCAAACAGGGGACAATGCCAGAGAGGAAGGAGCCAGGGAACAGCTGTAGCTCCCAAAGTCACATCTCCATGATTCTGTCTTTTTGAGATAGGATCTCACTTCACAGTTCAGGCTGACCTTGCGCTCACTTTGTAGCCCAGACTGGTCTCGAACTTGTAGTGATCCTTCTACTATAACCTCCCAAGTGCTGGGATTACAGGCACATGCCGCCATGCCTGGCTTTACCATGCCCAGCTTTAACTTTCTTCCTTTCTGTCTTTGGTTCTCTCTATTACCTGAATTTTTTTCTCTTTCCCTCTCCTGAGCCTCTCTCCTCCTCTCATTCCTTTAACTAGCTATAACTGAGATTGATTTATAGTTTTATTTGCTGTATTTTAAGATATGTAACTTTAAATTTCCTCTTTTTAATTTAAGAAGTCAAGAGTAGAACATTTTATATTTCCTTCAATAAAGAAAGCACGTTTTGATTTGCTTTTTATATGTTTCCATTAACTTCCATCTGCTTGGATTTGGTCCAGCATTCCACCCTGTCAAAATCATTCCAAATCTTGACACTGTCAGTTATTGGCTTTGCCTTCTTTCCTGGCTTTATTGCATCAGCCTTTTAAGGTTTCAGTAAGTCCTTGACAAAACCTGCAATTTAGGACTACACCAGTTATCAGATTAGGTGTCCGTGGTGGAAAACCCTAAATCAGCATTTCTCAAACTTCAGTGAGAGCTCATTTAGACAGAGTCCTGGGCTCTGCATGTGAGAATTTAATTCAGTAGCTGTAAAGTAGGAACTAAGTATTTGCATTTCTTTCTTTCTTTTGTTCTATTTTTTTTTTTTTTTTTTGTACTGGGAATCAAATTCATGACCTTGTACTTGCCAAGTATTTGCATTTCTAGCAAGCCCCCAAGAGATGCTGAATAGAGTTTCCCTAAATAAGTAAGTGGTCCAATGATGTTAGAAATTTAATTTTTTTCTTATGTTAGGAGAGAATGCCCCAGGACTGGTTCCAGTATTTTAGAATGTAGGCTTCCTCTGTCTTCTTTCAGCCCTCTATGGTATTTGGTTTCCTACTTATGGCCCAAAATGGTTGTGTGAGTACTAATCCTATGTTCACATTCAAATACTCAGGGAGGAATGTCTTTTCTCTTTAAGAATATGTCCCAGAAGTTGTATATGGCACTTCTATTTTCATCTTCTTTGCTGAGACTTTCTCACAAGTAAGACTAGCTGCAAAGAAATCTTGGAGATAGAGTTTATATTTTGAGTGTCATGTGTCCAGCTGAAAGTCGAGATTTTCTGACCAGGGAAGAGGATTGATTTTCAGTGTTTTTATAAGTGACATTTTCCCAACTCCCTGGCTGAGGGTTTGGAATCTATCCCTACTATGCTATGTGCTAGATACTTAATATAAAACTCTGAATTTCAAATTTTGATCTTCCTGTAGGTTAAATACTATTTTTTTTTCATTTCACAGCTTAGGAAATTGAATTTCAGAGGATTTTAGTGACTTTTCTGAGACCCTACAGTAACTCCAGGCCCAAACTAAGATTTAAATTCCACCCTGCTGAAGTCCAGACTCTTCCTAATGCATCACTGTGAAACACAGCATTTGGACATTTTTAGCAAGATGGACCTTGAACTGATCAACTACAGTCACATAATACAAACTCACAACAGTAAGAGTGACTTAGACATGTGCCCCACTCCCGTGTCTGCATCCTCTGGGGATATGCGTCCTAACCAGGGCCCTGGGACCTGCGGGCCCCTCTGGGTCTAGCCTTTTAGTGCCCCAGGCAGAAGTACATTTCACCACTGCCTGCAGGATGTCCACTTTCATTCCTTTGCTCAAAGGATGTCACAAGGACAAGACCACAGTTAGGTAGTGTACTCTTCCTATGGGAATAAATAGTTGAAATGTATGCTAACCTACTCAAGGCCCCAGGCAAATGCCTTAAGGCAGAGAGAGTACAGAATAGCTGAGAATCAGAAGTCCTCCAGACCTGCCATTAACTCCTTGCCTAACCATACAAAATTACTAGTCCTTTCTGGGCCTGTGGTGTTCTGTGGTTCTATTCAGCTTTAACTTGAAAAGCTATGGCTTAAGAAACAAATCAGTGCTTCTCAGTCTTGTAATCTCTGAAAGTAACTTAGCCTTTATTTTGAGCAAAAATGTACACACACACACACACACACATACACACACATTGTCCCTTCAAAGCAGTTGAGCTAAGCTCATGGCTCTGTTAATGCTCTAGCAGGGACACAGTGCAGCTAGCCTAGTGGTCACAGGAAGGTCCTGGAAACCAGTGTAGCCATTGAGAACATCTCGTGCTGCAAACTGCCACTCATGGGGACTGAAAGAAGCCTGCTTCTCTGCTTAAATAGGTGAGCCTTGGTTTTAGTGATTTATGGTAACGTCTCCAAGTGTGCAAGTAAACATTCCATGGTTTATTTCACAGAATTAATGAAGTCTGATTAATAACTCAGTCCCCAGCAGATTCTGTTCTGAGAAATAGGGCAAGATTGCCAGACTTGTGTGAATTACACAAAGAGGATTAATGGCATGGAAATCACCCAGACTCCTCCCAGCCCAACTTTTTGAATCCCCTGAATCCTTTTGGCAGATTGTGTGCTCCTTAGATCAGATGACTGTGAATCTGGAGAGACCTTTCTAACAACACAGTGCATGATGCAAAAACAGCAGCTAAAATGAATTGAGCTTTAGCACTCAACTTTCTCTGCTGTGTAAATGGTGGTCTCCATAAATGGGCAAAGCACACACATTCCACATGGAAAGGTACCAGTTCAACTTTTGGTCTGACAATTAGAAGCTATGTGACATTGATTGTGTTGGGCAGACATATTTGGCATTCCTCTTTATTTAGCCAACTCCATATCTTCTCTCTCCATCCAAATTCCACATCACAGACAGTTCTAGCATGTTGCCATCTCACATTTTGGTATGATGGTTAAATATGTAACCAAGAAATTATAAGAAAATAGTGTCTATGGGCAGTGCTGACAGGTAGACTGAACAACTCAATTTACCAACAACCTGGGGGATTCTGTCTTAGAAAGGACTGGAGTTCTGTTCATTAAATTTTTGCTTATATCTATATCTTCATGAGTTTTGCCTATTCTCTCTTCCAGCAGATTTAGTGTTTTTGCTTTAATATTTAAATTTTTAATTCATTTTGATTTTAGTTTAGTGCATGGTAATAGGCATGGTTCTACTTTTAGTCTTTGATATGTGGAAAATCAGTCTTGCCAGCACCATTTGTTAAAGAGGATATCTTTCTTTCAGTGGATATGTTTAGCTCCTTTGTCAAATATAAGATGGATGACTGTGTTTGGCGTTATTTCTGCATCTTCTGATCTGTTCCATTGATCCTCAGGTCTGTTTTTTTCCCCAGTACCATGCTGTTTTTATCACAGTAGCTTTGTAGTATAATTTCAAGTCAGGAATTATAATGTCCCTGTTCCTTATCATTACTGATGAAAATTGGTTTTGCTATTCTAGGTCTCTTCTTGATCCAAGTGAAATTTTAGGAATGCTTTCTCTAGTTCTGTGGGGTATGCTAATGTTATTTTAATTGGGATTGCATTAAATTGGTATAACAGTTTGGGGAGAATGACTATTTTTACTATGTTGGTTCTTCCTGTCCCTGATCAGGGAATGTCTTTCCACTTTGTGATATCCTTTTTGACCTCCTTTTTCATAGCAACTGAAAGAGTAAATAAAGACCAAAATTTACAGCAGATATTGTGAAATGGGAAGAAAGTCTTCAAAAGAAAAGAGGAACTAAGATGGGGGAAGGGGAAAAAGAAAAAAGAAGATTAAAAAGGATAAAATGGAAGCAAAGCTTTGTAAATAGGAAAGGGAAGAGAGGTTGAAGGGAAAAGAGAGGATTGGAAAAAATGAGGAATCTAAATATATCACATACAGGTACAAATTCCCTATGATGATACTGTCAACATTTATATTGAAAATGTACCAGTAAACTTAATTAAACAAATAAAATGACATATAAATCCCCTCCTCTCCCCCCGCCCCCCAAAAGGAATGAACTGGACATTAAAAGGTTCACTGCAGAATTCAGGGCAGCTGCATGTGTTGAAATACATAAATGAGGTGCAAAGTGCTTTGGTGTAGTGGAAAAACATTTTGAGAGCCATCAGGAGATTGGACTGAGTCCCAATTACACAGACTACAAAAGATGTGATTAGAAGCAAAGTTACTAAACTCTGGAGTCTCAGTTTCCTCATCTGTAAAGTGGAACTGATAACATCCATCCTGCCTGCTGCACCACCTTCTCACAGAGATCTCAAGACACCGAAGTTATCAATGATAAATTTTACAGATGGAGATGCTTTAGAAAAAAAATGTAGGCATCTCATTTCCAGTCTCATCTTTAAAATTGTTTCTCCTGGTTTCTCTGAACCCATCACCCTGGCTTTTGGGCCTCCCCTAGAATAAACCCAGGCTCATTCCAAGTTTAGGGCCTTTGCTCTAGCTGTCTCCTCTCCTTGGAATGTTCTTCCTCTACTACATCTTTATGTTCTTCAAGAAGGGATTGGCGTTTCTTGCCATGCAGTCTCCTGTAAACACTACTTTCTCAGTGAGGCCTTCCCCAGACACCCACTAGAGATGGTTCCTCTTTTAGGCTACCCTTAGCACATTGTGTCCCATCACATTTTTGTGTAACATTCATCACTTCTTGAAATCATCAAACTTATTTCTCAACTTGTTTTAAGGATTGGGATTGAAGCCAGGGCATTTGCTCTGAGCTTCATATAAATCTTTTTCTAAAAAATTTGAGACGAAATTTCATTAAGTCATTAATTGCCCAGATTAAGCTTGAATATGCCATCTTGCTGCCTCAGCCTCCCAAAGTTCGGGGATGTGGCTCCATACTTGCCTTTATTTGTTGACTAGTTAATTGTCTCCCATTGCTCTCTCTTTTTCAGGTGAAAGACCCAGTGTATCTCACTTTCTGTTCATTATCCTCACAGAGAATAGAACTTGGAATATGGTAGGCTCATAGTAAATATTTTCTTGGATAAATGAATTAGCATGGATAGATGTAACTTAATTTTTGAATACCTTTATAGTAAGCTGGATGTATACACCACAATTTACTCTCTCAGAGATAGATAATTAACCTAGAACAGTTCAGCCCACATCAGTTGAATTCTAGCTATCATGGGGGATATATAAGCTTCTTATCATATGACAAGGAGATTTTTGTTTATACACATTATGCAGCATGAGCAGACCAATACATAATCCAAGATGATAATAGATCTCCCATTTTCTAGCAGGCACTTTCTGTGTGAAATATTAAATATCTCATGAAGCAACATTAGCAGAGGAATATTTGAATCTGTTTACATTCATTGTTATGTGATGTTCATTGAGCCTTAAGTACAGATTAACTGAGGATGAAATGGGGGTACAGGAGAGATAAAAAAACAACCCTACTGCTAGAACTGCAAAAGCAAAGGTGCAGAACAAGGAATTTGTGAAGCTTTTCAACCACAGATTGAAGGGTATTGAGAGGAAGCAAGATCTGAGTTAGGACAGAGGAATTGGGGAAGTTAGAGCCAGTTTTGGTCTTTAGTGGCTTTAGCTACTTAGCAATATAACCCGAGGGTACCCAGGATGCGGATGGAGCAAGTTATAGATGGTAAGTCCTTGACACGCAGAGGTCATCTGCTTAATGAAGACAGGAAGAGCCTGAGACCAGGCCGACTATGCCAAGTAGAAAAGGCTGGCAAATTACTGCAGTCTTGATTTTATTGTTTCCATTTAGAGCATCACTATTAATTAGGCTATGTTTAATGTAGCGCTAGGGTACATGCTTTGCTGCTTAAATATATTGTCTTTACAGAAAAGAGACATCAATAGCAGGACTCAATAGTCATCCTGAATGTGGCCTCATCTTTGTATAATTTTAAGTAGAATGCAATTTTAAACAATCTTAGTTTCTGTTATTTCATCTAATCCACCATGTTAGCATTAATTTATCCTAAGTATCAAAAGAAGCATCAGTCTCATAAGAAGCCATATGGATAGGTGTTTGAATTCCAGGTATACTGCTTGCTGGTCGTGTGGCCTAAAGGAAACTCTTTTACTTTGATGAGCTTTCTCCATCTGAAGAACAGCAGGAATACAATCTACCACAAAGGTACTGTGATGATTGCATTATTTAATTCACACAGAACATGTAACTTTGTCTCTGGCTCATGGTAAGGTTTAATAGGTGCTATGTACTATCCTTCAATCAAATATTTATTGAGAAGTAAGGGGTGCCTAGGAGGCAGGTGCTGGGTGGCCACAGTGAAGGAAACAGGATCCTTACCCTTAAAAATCACAAAGCCAGTATTGGCTAAAACCAGTAAGAAGGGCAGCGAGAGATCTAGCCATTATGTAGTGGGCCTGCTGTGTCTGTCTGTGTTCATGGGACACCCATGTATAGTCACGGTCCCATCATGTGATCATGCCCTCAGCTGCCCCTGCTCACAAATACTGACCCTGACTGGTCCATCGGTCTTTTTCTGGGATTTAACACATATTCTGGTGGAAGTGGATTTACTCCACATTGACAATAATTCCCTTTTTAAAAAAATTGTTTTGGGTACCATGTGCAGGTTATGGGGAGTACAACTGGAGGTCAGCCCCTTCCTGTTAGTCTGTGCCATTTGTGAGCCACAGTGATGAGAACAAGAAGCCAGTCACTTATGAGGTGGTGTCATGTGTGGGCTACGAAGAGGAAACCAGCACCTCCCGGTGTGCAGGCTGGGAGACAAGAGGAGCCAAGGTTCTGTCCATCCGCCGTGTACTACTGGGTGATCCAGAGAAACACAGGCTGGTAATCTGGTAGCCTATTTAGAGCATAACAATACTCAGTATAGCATCTATGGGGGATCTCCTTCTGTGGGCGGTAGCCATTGTTAATTCCCTATTATCCTGTTTTGAAGTCCTGTACTACTTTCACTACTTTGTTTGGTTTGCTTTTATTCTCTTTTGTCGTTTGATTTTATTATATCTGATGGCATGGGAAACTATTTAAAAGAAAAGCTATATTATGGTAGCTATTTTTGATTTACTATAATCTTATTTTGAAGTCCTGTATTGCATCCATTATTTTGCTTTTATTAGTTTTATTATGCTTTGTTTTGTTTGATTTTCCTAGGTCTGAAGGTATGGGAAGCTATTTTGAAGACAGCAAGAGGCGTTATGGTAGCCATTGCTGATTTCCTATGATCTTGTTTTGAAACTCTGTATCACACTGGTTTGTTTCGATTGGCTTTATTCTGTTTTATTTTGCTTGGTTATTCTCTTTAAAATAAAAAAAAACATTAAAAATAATTGTTCTGGCTAATAGGAGTTTCATGTGTGCACCTTGAAAACAGAAGGTGCCCTTTGCCTCCTGGCCCTCTCTGCTCCTCCTTGAGTTTTATTGTTCAGGTTGTGAAGTCTGCAGAATGCTATGTGTGTTGTCACTGTGCGGTGCATTGTGCGAAGGGTGTAGACCGGCTTGCAAGTCCTCTTTCCCCTTCCCTTTGCACTGGGAGCTGCTTGGGTAAACAAGCCTCTAGATCTACTAAAAACACACACTCTCTCTCACTTTCTCTGTCTCTGTCTGTCTCTGTCTCTGTCTCTCTCTGTCTCTCTCTCTCTCTCTCTCTCACACACACACACACACAGAGAGACACACACACACACACACACACACACACACCTTGCTTTCTCTGTTGGCAGCATGATGCAATGGACCTTTCGTTTTGTTAAAAGAAAGTTTTCTACTTTTACTTGTTTGCATTTAACTTCAATAAATATTACTCATATTTCACATTATTTTGACATAATTTAAAGTAGATCATAGAACTATGACGAATAGAATAGAATTCCTTAGAATATAAATAAAAGAAAAACAACAGCAAGTGAAAAAAGGAAACACAAGGTGAAGTTCAATGCAGGGAGGAGGGGAGAGGTGGTACCTATCTATATTTGTGCTGTCCTCTCTGGTGACTGCACGTTGCACATGGCTAATGGGCACTTGAAGCATGGATGACATGACTAAAGATCTGAAATTTTAATTTTAATCAAATTTGAATTAATTTATGACCAAATATAAATAATCTCATGTAGGTATTGGCTGTTTTATTGGACAGCACAACTGTATCAAACAGAAAAGGAAAGGAGACAACATCATTCAACGTTTTGTTTCCCTTAAAGAATCAGTATTAATTAAGGTGTGTCTTTCATTAGTAATAGATGTTCATCTGTCTGTCATCCCTCATTTAATTGTCAGCATCTTCTAGGGCATATTTTGTTTTCTTTTGGGATCATTATTTGTTCCTTCTATCCACACACACTGACTATCAAACCTGGGGCATGGAGGCGGTTTGTGAACACTTAATGGGTGGGAGTGATACATGCCACAGCTCCTGTGCTGGGTAGAGAGTGGAATGGAAATGGTGTGGGACAATTCAGAGGATGAGGTAGAGCATTTTAGTGACAATTAGAAGGTCTCTTTAGAAAAACATAGCAGTAAACTAAACTATAGACTCAGTCTTTCAAGGACACATAAATGCACTTAAAAGCCTTGCATTCCCTACAGTCCCTGTTTCAAATGCTAGACTGTCTCTTCGAAAGGATGTGTCCACTTAATCTGAGAGACAGGAAGGAGGAGAATGGCAGGGCTGCCAAGTGTTTTGTAGGCTTTGTAGGCAGGGCTGCCAAGTGTTTTGTTCTGTGCTCATGAAATGTAGCTCTTTCTTTGATGGCTGGAAGTGTATTTCAGGTAGGGTACTGTGTCTTTTTCAAATTTGCACACCTGAGCCGGGAGTGGTGGTGCAGTCCTGTAAACTTAGTATGTGGGTGGCTGAGGCAGAAGGATCGCCATGAGTTCTAGACCAGCCTGGACTACATAGTGAATTCAAGGTTAGCGAACTACAGAGTGAGATCTTGTCTCAATAAAATAAAATAAAATAAAATAAAATAAAATAAAATAAAATAAAATAAATAAAATAAAATAAAATAAAATAAAATAAAATTTGATACCCACACCTTACTCAGTGCCTGGGTAGAGTAAGATACTCAATTTATGTTAGTGAAGTGTTATTTAGTGCTTATTTCTCTGCTAGTGCTTACACCCTCTGCTATTGCTATCTGGAACCCTCACCAGAGGCCTAAAAGCAACAGACCTACCTCACTGGGACCAAAATAAACCTTTCACTTGATTGGCTGATTATTTTAGGTGTTTGTGACAATTATGGAAAATGGATGAACACAGCAATCTTACTTTGAAGGCTAAGCATTTATGACATCCTTATGGCTCTAGTTTGAAAACCTCTAGACTTAGCAACCCTGAAACCTCTCTCAGCCCTAAAAATCTACCATGGTGCTCTTATTAAATCTAATATATACACATATACATATATCTCAGTTCAAGAACTTAATTTGTTCTATGATTTTAGAAAAAATGGCCACGTTTGGGGTTTGTGTGGGAAAGAGGGCTACAACTGTGTTTGTCACCCAATACAGAGCTTGCAAACAAAAACAAAATTTTGTCAAACTCTTCTGTTTGTGAACCAAATTATTTATAAACAAAAGGTTTCATGAACTGAGGTACTACACTATATATAGGTATGTATGCATGTATATGTTATATGTATATATATGATATATGTATTTATACATTAAAATTTATATGTGAGGGGGGCCATCGATTTTCCTTCTATATTTAGTTTTATATTTCACTTGCTTTTGCAGTACTAGTTGTGTACTAGATCTGTTAGGCTTATTTGTTTGGTGGCAATAATGAAACATTAAGAGACTTGGGCATTTGTAAAACAAAACAACAAAAGAAAAGAACAGAAAAGAAAAGAGAAGAAAAGAAAAGTCCTCTGAAAAAGTTCTAAAGGTGAAGTGAAACACAGACCTCCTGGTTCTATGCATAATGCTGTTTCCATGAGAATATTGCCTGATGTCTTGCCATATATAAAAGTTTTATTTGAAGATATTTGCCCTATGAAATACTCCTTAATTTGAAGGCAAGGTTCATCCTTGATTGTTCAGGTATTATCGCTTTCCGAAGTGTCAGTGGACCTCATACTCCATCTGATGAAATGGTAGTTTTTGTCTGTATAAAAGTCGATTCTGTTATTTTAGGAAAATGGTACATCTAGTGATTTCTGCCTGTCTCTTGAATCTATACTTTCGTTGTTCTCATTACTCCCTGTTATCTAGGAAGTGAACCTCACACTGGAGGACTGTCTGAAGTCTCGGCGTGACAATTATGGTCGTGTACAGAAATCTGCAGGGATTAGTGGGAAGGGAATCCTTTGTGTGGCAGTTGGAAGATAGCAGTTTCCTGAAATGCTAAGACCAGGGTAAATGGTCTGTCTTTATAAAACAGTGTAATTTCAAAGACAATAGTTTGTGCTACATAAAATGGACATGATTTTTGTCTGAATTCTCAAGTAATTTTGCTGTTTAATCTAGGATGCTATTGGTGATTAGTGGGATAAATAAAAAGATTTTCTGCTTTAGATACCAAAGATTTAGTGACTAACTTCCACAGACGCCTATAGGATTCATTTGAAAGATGAGCAGAACATGTCTTCTAATGTGTGTAGAAATACGGTGGAAAGAAAAGAATAGAATGAATACTCCAGAATATGCATTAACTAACTTTATTTGATTCTAATCCATAGTAAAGTACACAGACACATTATGACAATGGCATCTCTGCACAGGCTATCTTGGTCCAGGTCCCAGTTCCACTACTCCTGTGCTTTCGGATTCTTCAGACTATTTGGGAATTTATCATCACGTGCAACTTTTACAACAATGGATTCATATTGTCTCTGCCCAGGGACCTCAGTTTGAGTCCTTTTCTAGTACTTAGTCCTTTTCTAGTACTAGTCTTTTTCTAGTACCTATGCAGAGTCAACTGACTTCTGTTACCATCTTGTGACAGTTTCTTGTTCTTTGTCTTACACATTTGTAATCATGAAGATACTAAGCCATAATCGTATATCCTGCCTCTGTCACCTCAGTTCTTCATCTCTGATGTGACTGAAGTTCCTTTTTATGAATCATTTTATTTTTAATTTTTATTAGTACATGTTTGCAGTGCATAATGATTGCATTCATCATGGGAAGTTGGTACATGCACGTAATACATCTTAATGTTTTTCGGTATCCTTTTTCCCTCCCTTCCCTTTCCACTCCCTCCATCTTTTAGACCTCTTCCTTTTTGCAAGAGATACAGCTCCCTGTTTCCCATGATCTATTTTGTATTTTTCTCTTTATTTTATTTATATTTTGTGTCTCTCACATAAGAGAAATCATGCAGTATTTAGGCTTGGGTGTCTGATTTGTTTCATTTAACATTATGATCTCAAGAGGCATCCACTTTCCTTCAAATGACTCAAGTTTATGTTTATGGTAGAGTAGTATTCCACTCTGTATAAATACTACAGTTCTTCTGATTTTTTAATAAAATTAATTTTATTAGTACAGTTTAGATATACATAATGATAACATTTATCATAGGGAATTTTTACCTATATATGATATAACTTGATTCTTTTTCCCTTTTGCCTGCCTTTAACCCTCCCTTCCCTTCTTTATTTCCATTTTCATTCTTTTTTCCATTTTCCCTTCTACTCTTTTTCCTTTTTCCTTTCTTCCTTTCTTCCTTCCTAGTTTCCCTTCCCCCTTGAACATTTTTTTCCTGTTTCACAATATCTAACATATATCGTGGTCCTTATTTACACTTTTGGTTTCTAATACCAGAGAAACAATTCAGTATTTGAACATGTATGTTTGATTTATTTAGCTTAGGAGTAGAGTCTCAAGGTACATCTTCTTACCTAGAAATGTTTCAAGTTTATTATTATTATTTTCTTTTAATACTTTATGGATTACTACTACTAGTAATATGGATTACTACTAGTAATCCATAAAGTATTAAAAGAAAATAATAATAAAAACTAGTAGTAGTAATCCATAAAGTATTAAAAGAAAAAGAGTATAATCCATAAAGTAGTAATCCATAAAGAGTAGTAATCCATAAAGTATTAAAAGAAAAAAAACCAAATCTTTACCATCCATTGGTTGTTTTGGGGTGTTTCCAAGGTTTGACTATTACAAACTGTGCTGCTGTGAGCATGGTGGGAACACTCGGTAAATATCTATTAAGTTCATTTGTTCAAAAGTTTGTTCAGCTCAGATTTCTTTTGTTGACTTTTGTGTAGTTGATATGCTTGCAATAGTGGGATATTGATTTCCTTTACTATGATTATGTAGATATTTATCTATTCTTTTATGTTCAGTGCTGTTTGTTTTACAAATTTGAGCATTTTAGTGTTGGGTGCATGTATGTTTACACTGTAATTATTATCTCTTTCTGTTGAATTGATCACCTAGCCAACATGTAGTGACCTTCTTTGTCTCTTCTGATCAAAATTTTGGCTTTAAGTCCACTTTATTTGGGAATAAATGTCTTGGTTCCTATTCTTGTTGCTGAGATGAAATACTCAACATTAACATTTGAAGGAGGAAGGTTTATTCAGCTCGCACTTTGTAGAGGTTTCAGCTCATAACTGGCTAGTTCCAACAAGGAGTGGTATGGCAGAGTAGAGCACCACAGAGAAGAAACAGTTAATGGCAGGCAGGAAGCAGAACATATAAGTCAGAAGGCAAGTGACAAGTGATACATGGCTTTTTTTCTATCCCTGTATAGTCTATCTAGGCTACCTGCCTTAAGGACACCCAAACTATGCCAAACCAGTCAGTGGACTAATTTAGTAATCACACATCCTTAATCTTAGCATCATGATCTAGATACAGCCACCTCTGAAAAAAACCCACCTCTGACTACATGGGCTCTGGGAGGACATCTAGAAATAGCCATCATATTCTGGCCATGCTCCCCACAAAGACTCATGCATATCCCTTTATGAAAAGGCATTTAGTCCATCTCTGAGAGTTGTCAAAGTTTTGACAGTTTTGGCATTGCTGAAAAGTCCAAGTCAAAATTTCCTCTGAGAATTAATGCAAATTCTTAGATGAGAGTCCCTGTACAAATGAAAAGAAAGTTAAGTATTTACAACATATAATAACATGAGGTAAACATTACCATTCCAAAGTGTTGGCATGAGGTCTACTTTATTTGAAAATAGGTATTATGGCTTATATGTAAGCCACAGGTGGGACTTTTCATAGGTGACTGGATTGGTGTGTGATACTGGAATCCAGGGTTGCAGTACTGGATTAGTCTACTCACTGGTTTAGCACAGTTCTGGGTTTGGACAAATGGGGAGGCCACCATGGGTGTAGGCAGCACCACTCAAAAGGTTTATATCCTGGGTGGCATAAAAGGGAAAAGGACGCTTGCTGCTTACTACTTGCTGCCTTCTGCCTGCTCTTCCATGGACTGTTTCTCCTCTGCCATGCCATTCTGCTTTGGAGCCTGCTGACTATGGACAGAAACTTCTACAAACTGTGGACTAAAATAAACCTTTCCTTCTTATGAGTGCTGAGTGTTTTGTCTCAACAATGAAAAAAGTAATTAAAACAGTAGGATAGCTACTCAGACTTGCTTTTGGGTTTCCACTGCATGCAATATCGTTTTCCATCATGATATTTAGTTTATAAATTTCTTTTTGAATTAAATGTGCTTGTATTGTACATACTATTCAATCTTCCCCGTCCCCAATTCATTGTGCCAATCTGTGTCTTTTGACTGGGGAATGAAAATATTCATATTGAGAGCTATTTCTAGAAGATATTTACTAATCCTCGTCATTGCATTCTTTTCCCATTGCTGATTCCTTTTATTTCTACTTTTGTCAAACTGTTCACTCTGCCTGGTATATTCATTCCATTAGACAGTTCAGATTTTTGGTTTCATTTTTCCTTTCTAGGAAGTCCTTGAGAATTTTTGAAGTGCTAGTTTTTTGGTCCTGAATTTCTTAAGTGCTCTTTTTATGGAAAGTCCTCAGTTCTCCAATTTAGAAAGAGTTTTTCAGGATATATCAGTCTTCTTTGGAAATTGTTTTCTGTTAGAGCTTGAAATAATTTACTTAAGGCTCTCCTGGATTTTAAGGTCTGTGTTGAGAAGTCTACTGCAATTTTAATAGGTCTACTATTGTGATTTACTCCTTTTCTATAAAATCTTTTGAGTCTATTCTTGTTCAGACTTCTGGGACTTGACTGATACGTTGTGGAGAAATTCTTTTCTGATCATGGATATTTGGGGTTCTATCTGCCACATTTATCTGCATGTTAAATTCTTTTTCTGTATTTGGAAAGTTTTCTGCTATTATTTCTGTAAACATTCTATTTCTGTAATCATTTGTTTCTGTAAACATTTTATTGTTTTCTAAATTTTAATCATTCCATTTAATCTTTATTGTTTAATTAATTAAATTTATTGGTACATTTTAGGTATATATAATGATCACATTTACAATAAGGAATATGTACTTGTATATGATATAACTAGATTTTCCCTCATTCTCCTACCCTCCTTTCAGTCTCTCTTCCCTTCCCTATTTATAAAAGCTTTGTTTCCATTTTTCTTTCTTTTCTTATCACTTTTTTCTTTTTACTTCCTTCCTTTCCTCTCCTTCTCAAGTTTTCCTTCCTATTTGAACATTTTATTCCTATTTTCCAATATATATGATACACTTTCGTCCTCATTTACACTTTCCCTTTCCCACACCAGAGCAACAGTGTGGTACTTACATGTATGTCCAATTTATTTTGCTTAGTAGTATGGCCTCAAGATGCATCCATTTAGCAAAAAAGTCTCAAGCTTCTCCTTCTTTATGGCAGGGTAGTACTGCATTGCATAAAAAAGCACATCATCTTTATCCACTCATTGGCTGATGGGCATTTGGGCTGTTTCCAAGATTTAGCTATTACAAACTGTGCCACTATAAATATAGGTGTGCATACATCACTGTGGTATGATACTTATAGTTCTTTTAGGAATATACCAGGAAGATGGATAGCTGGGTTTAATGGAACTCTGCCATAAATCTAGGCAGAGATATACTGAGGGACAAAGAAAGTGGTGGTTGCCAGAGTGACTACAGACAAAGTGGATGCCCTTGACAGGCCATACCCGGTAGGAAAGCTGGGGCAGAATCCAGCATTCATACACAAAAATGTGAATGTAGAAATACAACAGGTCTTAACAGTAACTCAGTATCAGTCCCTGTTATCTGCTGGATTCCAACGAGCCATTCATTCGACAGCGCAGAGTTATTTTTTGGACTTATTTTTTTAAAATTGTTTTTTCAGGGTTTGGCTTTTTTCACTTACTTTCTTTTGATTTGATTTTTTTCTATTCTTTATTTTCTCCTCTTCTTTTTAACTTTATTTTACTCTGTTTCTCTCACTTTATTCTTTTAATGGTTTGTTATTTTATGTTACTTTTATCCAATTCTGTTAATTTTCTTTTACTCTTTTTTCATAATTAATTTTTATTGGTACAATTTAGATATGCATAATGGTCACACTCATCATAGTGAATTTGTTCCTGTGCATGATATATCTCAGTTCCTCTTTCTTATCCTTTCCCCTCCCTTCCCTTCAACCTCTCTTCTCATTCTTTACAAAGATTTGTTACCACTTTGTCCTTGTTTTCTCTTCATTTCTTTCTTTTCCATTTCCAGGGTCCATGATCTTGGAATCCATCAGATATTGGGGAGGGATTCTTTACGCTTGTGTGCTTGTGAAGCGCTCAGTCCTTCCCGCTCCAGGGGCCCCACTGTCTGTATACCCAGGGCTGTGGCAATTATCCTAGCCAAGATGTACCTTGTTAACAGATGGGGAAAACAAATAGACCACTGAATTCTGTGCTGATGTGGAGAGTGGCGTGTGTGTGTGTGTGTGTGTGTGTATCATGCAGTCTGCTGGACCTAATGTAATCCCTTTTAGACACAGCCTTCTCTAGAAGCCACACACATGCAGCCTGGCTTCTCACCATGGAGGACAGGGTCCCTGTTTTCTCACAGCCCAAGTTTAAACTTTGCTGTGTCCAATCTGAACCTTCTCTGTGACTGTCTCCTTTGGCCATCCATTTTCTATCCAGTCACTGTGTGGCAGGGTGACCCTAGAAACCCTACAGTATAGCTACTCTGCAGTTGCTGTGAGGCTCAGTCCCAAACAATTAACCCTTTCCCCAAACCATTCCTGGCTAATTATGTTGTACACTGCACTGGACTTCCTCCCCAACTCTAGCCTGCCTTGTGAAAGGTGTCATTTCAGAGTTTAGATTAGTTTATAGTAGCCATGGACTTCTTTTGAGGCCAGCCTGCCAGGCTAGTCCACTGTCTGTCCCTGGAGTAGCTGTCCCTCTCTGGCTTAAACTATGTTAGCAGGGACATGTCCTCCTCCCTGGGATCCAGGGTGAGTTTTCCAGACTGCTTTGTTCTTTTCTCTGTGCTGTGCTGCATCCTCCCAGTTTCTCTGCAGTTTTCAGTCTTTCTGTCAGCTCCCCTCTGATCCCCAGATCTCCTTCCTTCTCTTCACCAAGTTGTCTTCTACAAGTCTCAACTTCAGGTTCTGGAGAGATGGCACTTGATTGTCTCTCTACTTTGCCATCTTGATCTCCTTTTATAAATCATTTTAAATGACTATGTGTTGTAGCTTTGTATGGACACATCATGATTCTCTTGTCCCTTCTTTCTGTCATGAGAGTTTCAACCAGGGAATGACATGGTGAGATTTGTGCTGGTGGCTGTCTAGATGGTGACTGGGCAGGGTAAAATTTCAGAAGGGTCAGGGTGACTGAGAACCAGTTTTATGAAGGAATTATTATAGATGAGTCTGAGCAGTGTCACTGAAGGGGAACAAGTGTCTAGTAGTCTAACTTGCTTATAATTTGGTTAAAGAAATGCAAAATTAACTTAATAAAAACTTCTAGACCACCTGGGACTCTCTACCTCTTAGTCTTATGGGATATTTTCTATTGTAGGTAGCCCCCTCCCTTAACCACCCAGTGGTAGGATAATCTGAGCAAAACTAACACACTCTCCCCAGAAAATATTTCCTTCATAAACAGAGATTTGGTTTTGAAATGCATTTGGCAGTTCATTTTTATTTTATTTTACAAATTGTCATTGTGATGAGTGATTACTGGCTGCTGTTTGCAAACTATTACCTGCCTACCCAAACACAGTGAATTAAGGGGAACAAATGATGTAACTCTGTTTTTAAAAAGCCATTAAAATTTTCCCCAAAGAGAGGAAACTATTATTATCTCACATATATAAATGGGAAGATGGGAATAGAGAGGTCGGGCATGTTGTCCAAAATAATCAGCCAGAATTAGAAATCAGCAGTGCTGATGGCTGCCCAAGGGCAAGGACTCTGCTGGTGCTCGGCTTTGCTGGCTGGAGAGAGGGCCAAGTTAAACAGGACATAATTAGGAAGAGAATTCCCATGCTTTCTCCAGCTCCCTGATTCCTAACCAGCAAGTTCTTGCCAATGTTCTTGGCAGCTGTCAAAACTTTCTGACTGCTGGAGTCAGTAAGATTGAGGCAGAAACAGTTGAGAGTAAGAACTCTCCCACTGCTTCTTAGCCACGGCCCTGGGCAAGTGGCTTTACTCTAGGACCCTAAGTATGTCATCTGGAATTGGGTGTGAGAACAAATTGCTTGCCCAGTTCTATGAGCCTAGAAAAAGAGAGAGGAGTACACTTCTAGCAGGCATCTTCCAGGCCTCTTTTCACGTAGGTAACAGAAGGCCAATTCATTACAAATTAGAACTGAGAAATTGACAGCAAAACTTTGTTAGTGGTAGTCTAGTGACCTCCTTTCCCTGAAAAAAAAAAAAAAAAAGAATAATAACAATACACGCTAACAACCTTTAGGAGGTGCAGGCCTTAGATGATTTATGTAATTAAATCCTTACCAACAGTGAGGCACCTGGGTATGTTTTGTGACCTTGGGTTCCATGAAGGCAAACAGCTTGTTATAGTTTAGATCTAAATGAGTTCCCAGAAGTCTCACGTGTGTAGAAAGTGATTGGACACTGTTCTCATCAGTGGGTTCACCCACTGCGGAGTTCATAGCTGAATGTGCTGTTTGGCATTGGTCACTGGGGACATGACATCTTGGAAGGGTGCATTCTTGTCCTTGGCTTCTTTCTTTTTTAGTCTGCTTCCTGGCTGCCACGAGTTGAACAGCTTTCTTCTGCCATGCCCTTCACCATGCCCTTCACCATGCCCTTTCTGCCTTGGAGCCAGTTGACTGATCAAAACTGTGAGCCAAAATAAACTTTTCCTTCTTTAAGTTATGGCCATGAGGTATTTTGTTCTGGGGACTTGAAAGAGGCTGAGACACAGTCTGAAGGCCAGGACATTGTCAGACCAACCTGGAATGCAAGGCTTTCTATGAACCAGACCCGAAGTTTACACTTTTTGGCCTTCTGGTTTGAGGAAGGAGAGACACAGATATGTAGAAGAACCTTGCATTCTGGCACCGTGACAGTCCTTTGAGGGAGGTATGATTATCTCCACTAGACAAATAACAGTAGTGAAATAATTGCTTTGAATTTAAAGGAACAGATGAGTTATGTTTCTCCCTTAGCTTTCTAGAACAAACTCTGTCAAGGAACCAGTATGACTAAGGATACAGCACCTGGGTCCTGGTTGGCTGGTCTACAGTCCTATGAGCTGAGGGTAGTGGATCCCCAGGGCACGTGTACACTTGTGTGAACATATGAACTTGTAGGCATCTTTGTGCATCATTGTTGGTTAGAGTAACATCGGCCATCTCATCGAAGGTCTTTGCATTTCTTTGGGGATAGTGTTATGATTTTCATTTTACATATGAAATAACTGAGGCCCAGAGAGTATAAAGGTTGCACTATGGCTCATTTAGCTGGTGAATGGCATAGAGTTTGGACCCAAAAATGTTGGATACTGGCATAAGGATTTTTTTAAACTTTCCTTCCTTGGTGCCTTTGTTTTGGAATTAACATTAAAGATTCTTTAGGCTCCTGGATGTTGAGCCCAAAACAAACCATGGAGATGTTTTTAGTCCCACTGAATTGCAAAATATCAGGGATGGAAGGACTTTGAATACTAGGAAATTTTGGGGTTCTTGAAGTTTTTAAATTACTTTTCACAATTGGATTGAACCCAGAGCCTTCACCCTGCGTTACAACTCCAGCCCCTTTTACTTTTAATTTCGAAGCAGGATCTCGTTGAGTTGCCTAAGCATCTCTTGAACTTTCAATCCTCTTGCCTCAGACTCCCAGAGTGCTAGGGTTACAGGTGTGCACTACCACTCTTGACTGACTGGATTTTGGCATCCTAAAATTCCTTGAAAAATCTGGGGTGAACTATCCTTTTCCTCATTTTCCTCTGTTTTCATGTCATACATGAATTTAGTATGAAAAAAAGTCAACGTATTTCTTACTAGGCTATGAACTCCCATATTTAGTCAGAGTTCTACAGAGCAACTGTGAACTGTGTGGGCTGTGGAGGAGTGTGTATGTTTGTGTATTTATAATATATAAAGAGAAACGAAGAGAGGGAGAAAGAGAGATTTATTTTATGAAATTGCTTCTGCCATTGTGAAGCCTAGTAAGTCTGAAATCTGCGTGGTAAGATGGCAGGCTGCAGACCCAGGGAAGAGTTCATGTTACAACCTGAGCACAAAGACTTTCTGAAGGTAGAATTTCCCCTCTCTGTGATGACCTCAGTCTTTTTCTCTGAAGGCCTTCAGTTGATTGGATGTGACCCACCTCCATTATGGAAGGTCATCTGCTTTACTCAGTCAACTTATTTGAACATTAAACCTTATCCCAAGAAAACCTTCACAGCAACATCAAGGGTAGTGTTGTATCAAATATCTAGGCACCAAGCTGATTAACCATCACAACTCCTCAAAGCAGAGCCTGGGCCTGATTCACTTGGCTTTCCTAGAGCTAAATGCTACTCCTGGAAGATAGTGGTTGCTTCCTTAATGTTAACACATGAGTGAGTCAAATTCTAAAGTTCCAAGAACAGCCTTGGAGGAGGTATGGAAGAAGAGAAGGAATATTATGCTCAGTCCAGAAGCTCAGACCTGAGTCTGGAAGCAAATGGAACTTATTCAAGGCTACGGGCTGGAGAGGTGTGGACTCCAGGCGACCTTGCATACCTATTTCATCAGCGCACTCAGAGGGATGCTGAAGAGCAGAGGCTAGCATGGGAGATGCCCTGGCCTGGCTGCCTGGAGGTCCTGCCCCCATGCTGTCTGTGATCACTACAAGCCAAGTGCCCTTGCCAGGTTGCCTTGCCTCTTGTCTCTTACTTTTCTCTTGTTACTGACACCCAAAATTAAGGAAGGAAAGGTTATTTAGCTCACAGTTTGTGGAGGTTTCAGCCCATAATCAGCATGGCACTTGGGTAACACCTCAAGGGAGCAACTAGCAAAAGCAACCAGGCAATAAACTTTGAAACTGTTCAACTTGACACAATGTACTTACTGTAACATCTCTGAACTCAGTTCTCCCTTCTGTGGAATGGTCATCTGCAAGCACAGTCCAGGTCAGGTTCAGATTTATGTAACCAAGGAAACATTGCAAAAATAGTGTAAATAAACTGCAAATATTTAAGTGTTGATGGGTTTTACACACACACACACACACACACACACACACACACAGGATTCATGGTCTTCTTTAACAGTTGGAAAGGGTTAACATCTCTGCATCCAAACTCATCTGTAAGAAGTGGGGAATAGGAGAACTGCCAAGTCCTTGGATAAGCAAGGCTCTCGTGGTGTTAAGTTTACACTGCCCTGGTTTTCCTTCCGGTGCTAAGAGGATATCAGCCATCACAAAAAGAGCTGTAAGGCTGTTCTTCACTCTTTTCCATAACCCGCCCATCCTCTGCAGACTTTGGGGCTCATGACCATTGCTCTGGATGTCCTCTACAGTCTTTTTATACTAACCATAACATGTCCCTAACTGAACTCCACTATGGGTCAGCCATGGTGCCAAGTGGTGTCTGAGCATCTCAGAGGTCATATCCCATGATCCTTAACTAAAATTCAGGGCAAGCTCTGTGTGGAGTAGGCACCGTATGGGGTTGGCCCAGAAAAGGATGGAGCAACAGAGAAACAATGACCTCTGCCTAACTGGATGGGCTCACAGTTGGAAAAGCACTAAAAGTATGTCCTGTCATGGACTCTCATGGTCCTGTTACCCTGGGGGTTCTTTCATAACTTGTTTTCTAAATGCACATCTTGATACCATTACCTAAGAGCATCAGGGAAAGTTCCCCCCACCCCGGAATCACTCAAATGCTTGGCCTGGACCATTACACAGACAGGCACAGCATTCTTATTTATGAGTGTGCTCAAGATGCAGCCTTATGTCCTGATCCAGGTGACCTTTTGTGGCCACTCTTCCTCAAGGATCTATAATTATACAGTGATAAATAAGAGACTCCATTGTATTTGTTGGGACTCTAGGTACAAGTGACAGAAACTCAATTTGAAATAGATCAGGAACAAGGGAAAGTTTCTAGGATGAAATTTTACTTACATCTTATTGTAAGCACTTTGGAAGGTATAGTCCCAGATCTCAAGAAGCTTTCATTTTTTTCCAGAGGGCAGGGCAAGACCATAAGAATAAAATTATATGTGATTATTTTACACAGAAAGAGTACTGGATATGCAGCCAGGAAGGCCTGGCTTTGCATTGTGCCAGCTTAGAAAATAAAGTCTCACTTTCTTTATCATTGAAGTGGGGACACTCAATCCTCCGTGTCATATTTGTTTAGAGAATTAGCACCTTGTGTATAAAATACTCTCCATATTATGTGGCACATAGTCCGCTTTTGATTGTTATAGTTACAGTGCTCAGTAGGTTACTGGAGTTGCTGAGATCTCTCATGGTTTCAGAAAGAAGCAGGATTTCTGTGGGTCTTAGAAGGTGAGGAGGAAATAGGTGAGCTGTTAGCATCACAGGTAGTGGAATAACATGTGCAGGGGTGGAGGCAGAAGTCTGGTGTGCTGAAGAAACTGGGCAGGCTGGCTGGAGAGGTGGCTTCACATGGAGCAAAGGACCTTTTGTGGTAGCAGATTACATTTGTCTTCCTAACTGTTTTGAATTACTGGCCAACTTGCATTGCAGAAACTGACACTCTTTGCTTTGGATAGAGTTCTTTTCCCCCTTGCCTATCTATATGTAGGCTTGGGCATTGGAACTACTGAACCCCACATTTCCTGCCAAGTATCCAATTAAGAAATTGTAGACCTGACATTTTTGCAGAATTGGCCCTAGGAGTGAGTCCTCACTGTGGATCAAAGAGGCTCGAGGAGCCCCTGGTAGGCAACGTTCAATGACAATGAATCAGCAAGGCTTGAGACCCTCCAATTTGGGATTAATGCTTTGTAGGATTTTCACCCTCTTTCTAGTAGACATGAGCCAGAGAGGTGTTTATTTACCCTGGTACGTAGATGACTGCTGGGAAAATCCCAGAGAAGCATCCGGCACTTACCCAACTTCCCATGTGACTTGGATTGTAGGAAACACTTGTGAGCCTTCCCCACTTGACTGTACCTCTGATGCAGGGAGCTCACCACCTCCCACAGTGGCCCTTTCTTCTAGAAGCTGAACACTTCAGCAGTTTACAGGTTACCACTCATATTGAACCATACACCCATACTTGGGCTTTCTTGTATTGATTTTTGTATATAGCAAAGTTACAAAGGATGAATAACATTATCTTGGCAGCTCTTAATAGCACCTAAAACTTAGGGAGGAAAAAGTATAAATAAACAATGAAATGAAAACTGAGAAGAGAACGGAGTGGGAAAAAATCCCAGCTGAGCATAGATCCAGAACAGTGTCTATAAACAGACATGAGGGTTAAAAGATGTGGTGTATACATAGAGTGAAATGTTATTTAACCTTAAGGAAGGCAAGAAATTCCAATTCAGGTTACAACATGGGCACATTTTAAGGACATTTTGCTACATGACATAAGCCAGTCCCCAAGGACACAGACTGTCCTTGATTCCACGCATATATCTGGAGTAGTCAAATTCATAGAAGTAAAAAATAGAATGGTAGCTGTCAAGGGCTAGAGGGAAGGGGAGAGGGAGTCAGGGCTTAATGGGTAATGAAGGTTTTGCAAAGTGGTAAGATTTCTGAGGATGGATGATGGTGCAGCCTAACAATGTGGATTTATCCTCCATGACTGAACTGTGCACTGAAGAAAGGTTAAGAAGGGAATTTTCATGTTATATTCATTTTAACTACATTTTTTTAAAAATTATGATTATATCTCTTCTATTAGAGGTACAAATCTTCCATCAGAATCTGAGCTAAGATGAGATCAAGTGCATTCAGAGTGGTATGGATGTAGAATTGTACTGTTCTTTAAACTTCTTCTTCCAAGAAGTCATCCTCACTGGTCTTTTAAAAGGCTGTTTTTGTGAGTAAGTCTAGGAGGAAAGGATGCATGATGGCTGAAAGGTTATTAAGCTTATAATTCTGATGTTAAGACTACCTGGGTTTGCTCTAGACTCTTGGGAAAATCACTTAATTTCTGTGTTACCTGCCTCCTATGCAAAATCAAGGTCATACTGGTACCCACCTCTTAGCAAAGTTGTGAGGTCTGAGTGACGGGAGGCACAGTGCCTGGCAAACAGTAAGAACTTGGTAAAATGTCAGCTGTTGTTGCTACCTGATAAAAAATAACACCTACTCAGTGATCTAAAATAATCACAATAGATCCTCATCATTATGCAGAACATAAAGAACATAATTATGAATCTTGGCAACCAAAAAATATAGCATATGGCTTCCTACCTATTGTGTGATCTTAATAAGAACAAACCATTTTTTCTTTTCCTTTTGGTTAGTATTCAAAATTAAGGGAAAATTGCCACAATCAAAGTCTGAGCGTGATAAAAATGGGTCACAGTACAAACTCTTCCACAGTCAAATGATTCCACCCCTGTCACGGTGCCAGCTCTTCTTCCTGCTTCTCCTGGCTCACACACAGCCCTCCTTCTCTTTTCTGAGCCCCCTCCAAGGTGCTGGCTTGTGAAGTTTTGTATCCTCAGTCTTGCACAGGTTGCATCTGGCTCAATACAGGGTGAGGTTTGAATGTCGGGCCCATCTCCTTCCCCTCCAGTGTATATCTCTGCTTGACACCAAGGGGTTGAATCAGGGATGTTCTGAGAACCCCAGGGGATGTATTTAAAGGTTCCTTGGGAATGTAGAAATAAATTGATACTTTGAGAATTCAACTTTAAATCCTATACCTAGCGGGTCTGAGAAAGGGTTTCAAAATGGGCTCATCCATTTAAACTTGCTAACTCTCAGGCTACTTGTCTTTGTTGGCTTTGGCTGTTCTGATCTCTTACCAGAGACTGGTGGCCTAAACATCAGAGGGTGTTTCTCACAGGCTTGTAGCTTGGAGAGTCTGGTATCAGGGTGCCAGCATGGTCAGGCCTTGGGGAGGGTGCTCTGCCTGACATGCAGATGGTTATCTTCTTGCTGTGCCACGACATGGGTGGAAAACAAAGAGGAGCAGCAGGTTCTGTCTTGTCTGTTCTTACAAGGGGACCACAATCCTGACCTGACCACCTCCCAAACCATCTCTAAACACCATCTAAATACCTCTAACACCATCTAAACACCATCACGCTGGGCATTAGGATTTCAATGTATGAATTTGGGAGGGGAGCACATTCAGTCCACTGGACAACCTATTATCTCAGTAGTAACCTTTAAAAAAAGGTGTGTCTAGCAGAAGGCAGCACTCATTGGTGGAACTGGTGGTGGTTTTCTTGCAAGAATGGAAAAGCATCACAGAAGCAAATATTGGCAGGATCCATTCACACTGTCACCTGAACAAAAGTCCTGTCTGGGCCCACTGGTCCATTCATGCATTAGGTGGAGACTGACACCTTGAGGGTGTCTTTGGCTCCATGCCCACCAGGCCCAGTGGATAGGCCAGCCAGTGGGAGAATGATACATGAGCAACATGGGCTTAATTATTCTTGTTCTCAGGGATGGTGGGTGGAATCACAGATATTCCTAATCCTTGGAATCTGGGAACCTATTAAGACACATGCAGAGCTAATTTAGGTTGTGAATGCCATTAAGGTTTTCATTTTTTATTTTTTATTTTTTGTTGTTGTTGTTTCTTGGTACCAGGGATTGAACTCACAACATTGCACTTGCCAGGCAGGTGCTTATGCTGCTGAGATAAATCCTTGGCGCCATTAAGGTTTTTAATTAGTTGGTGTTATCTGGGTGAGCTCAATGTGATCATAAGAGCCATAAAAGTATAAGCGGAAAGCAGAAGAGAGGGGTCAGGGTGATGCAACATGAGAAGGATCCAATGCATCATTACTGACTATGAAGATAGAAGAAGAGCCCGCAAGCCAAGGAATATATAACCTTCTAGAAGCTGAAAAATATAAGGCAGCAGATTTTCCCGAGAGCCTCTAAAAAACAGTTCTGCCCACATCAGGGGTCCAGTGAGATTCATGTCAGACTTTTGATTTACTGAACTGTGAGATAGGAAGTCAGTGACGTAACCCTCTCCGTTTCTGTAATCTGTTAGGGCAGCAACAGAAGACTAACACACCATGACCATGATCTCTCACTGCAAATAAACAAATAGGCATTTTGATTTGTGTTTAGTATCATGGCATGGGGCAAAATTCTCTATTGGCAGATAAAACCAGAAGTCTGGCTTTGAAATAGTGTCTAGACTTTGGCTCTTGCAACAAATTGTGTCTCCTCTCCCCTATGATTTATACCCTCCCCGAAGTGATAGTTGTAGGAGGTGAAGCCTCTGGGAAATGGTTAGATCATGAAGGTAAAGATCTCGCTGATCGAATTCGGATCCATATAAGAACACCAGAGACCTCCCTCACCTGGTTGCTGCCCTGTAAGTGTCCAAGGAGAAGGCAGCATCTATGAAGCAGAAAGCCAGCCTCACCAGACATCAAATTTGCCAGCACATTAATCTTAGGATTCTTGGCCTTTACAACTCTCAGAAGCAAATATTGTCCAGAATTCACTCTAACCCTCTAAACTAGGCACGGTCATGTCTGTTTTATAGAGGCGGAAATTGGTTCTAGTTGAACAGCATGACCTCAGAGGATGTGATGTGGATTTAACCCTGATCGGGGTATGTCCAACACTCAAGGCTCTTTGCATTCCCCAGCTGCAACCCACAGTACTGCATCAGAGAAAACTCCCTCACAAAGAACAATGTCAGGAGGGTGCAGAAAGGCATCTGGGCAGCCTTTCTGGGGCAGAGGGGTCTCCTACCTTCCTTCTTAGCTGAGGCATCGCCCTGCCTGGGGAGAAGGCACTGGCGTGAATCTCATAGAGAGCCTCCGTTATTTGAAAAATTTTGGCAACGTTACTTCTACAAATTCTATCTTCTAACAGCTTTGCAAACAGTTCATGGTTTGTTCAAACATGTGTTCAGTCACTCTCAATGGTTTCTTTATTGTTTTCAGTATTTCTGAATGAAAGCATTCCCTTACTTAACCTGTACCATGTGTAATTTAATCTGACCTGGATATTGCTAATTTGCAAACAAGAGGGGGTAACTCACACACAGTTGGAGAAAATACCCTATATGGAAGATTTTCTTCTTTTCTTGTGCATAAAATTTTTGGTGGAGTGCAACTATGTAAAATGGGCACCAGCAAGCCCATTTGATTTCACGTAAGAGGCATCTAAGAAGGCAGTGGATCTGTGAAGAGGGTCGGGGGCATGTGCTATGACCATAGTCTCCTCCAATGTGATCATAAAGTGCATGGTATGTGGCCATCACTCCATGAATCTCCCAACTCTCTGACAAAGTGCAAAAAGTCCTGTGGGCTCTTGACTTCAAGGTAGCAGGGCTAAAATTTAAACCCAGACTCTTCAGTCTCTTCAGTGCCTGTTCTTCAGCTGTATGCCTTCAGCTGTATGCCTTCAGCTGTATCCCAGCTTTAGGTGTGCTGAGAGCCCAGTAAGTGCTTCCCTAGTGGAGGCTGTACATGTGAGGACCCGTGAATACCATGCCTCATCTTCCTGACCTCTTGCTGGATGACTGCAGAAGGTGCTTGACTTTCACCATCTGCCAATTGGTGATATTCATCTCTGGAAGTCATTTGATCACTTAAGCTTGCAACTCACTCAAGAGGTGGCTTGCAAAGGCCTCGAAGATTTGACCCAAGTTTTCCATCCAAACAACCATGAAGGTGGAGAAGCTCCTCATTCTAGCCAAACCCCACACTGTGGCCTCTTTTCTAAAGAAAAGAAAGAAAACATGTCCTCCACTCTGGCTAATTTACTGGAACAGCACAAGAGCTGGAGCTTACTGACTGCTTTGAGGAACAAGATTCGTTTTTGGCATCACTTTTCATTTGTCTGCTGAGCTTAAGGAGACTCAGATTTATTGCTCATTATAAGTCTCACTGGAGAATATGCTGTTCTTGTCATCTCCCCTGCTCATGGCAGGTTCGGTGAATTCTGTCCGGTCCAGGGACACTAATTATGTACTCATCACCTCTCAGGCTTGCATCAGGCATTAGGGATACGGGAGATAGTGAGGCAGCATCTTCCCTCAGAGAGGACCTCGTAACTGGCCCAGGAAGAGGATGGGGCAACAGGACAGAGCTGTCCATACTCCACTGTGTCTGAGCAGCCTGTCCTGTTCAGGAGAGACAATTTTTCCCCCCTAAACACACACTGTGTGAGGTCTGTCAATTCCCAGATGCTTTCCTCATGTGATCTAAATCATCTTCATAAAACCCTAGGACAAAGTAATGTTCTTCCTATTGTACCAAAAAACCAAAGCTCAGAGCAAGGACACAGAGCACTGGAGCAAATAGGCTCTGTAGGAACCTAGTTCAAATCCTAGCCTCGTCCTATGTCTTTGGACTCTTTTCTCAGCTACTCAGGGCCTCAGGCTAATCATTAGTAAATGTAAATGGTTGTGGGGCTCAACTCAGCTGTAGAGTTGGTAGCTCAGTGTGGCAAGGCAGAGATTCCTGTGGGTGACAGAGGCCCAGGTACCTCTCCCAGCCTACTCGCTGAACTGTGGAGGAAGCGTTCTTGTGGATTCTTCATTGGCCATGCTTGTCTTTCATTGCTGGTGGGATCGCTGTTTCGCTGCTCTCTGGCAGGCTTGGGATTGATGATGAGAGGGAGGAAGAGCAGCCAGATACGTGGGTCTCCCTGCAGGAGTCCTGCCCGGGCAGCTGGCTTGGGGCAGCCATCCACACAAATGAGGTCCTTCTTCCTTCCAACCCCTTCCCCAATACAATTTCCTACACCAGGGGAAGCCACCGAAAAGCTCCCTTGTCCGTGCTCCAAAACATGGCCCTGTCCTGCTTCTGTTGCAGGTGGCAAAGGACCTACCTGTGAAATACATACTGATTTAGGGTGGTTCTTTTCCTTCCTTGTTTCCTTGCTTTTCTCTTGTTCAAGTGGCAGACTTTCTTCCCGCTTCCTTGGAGAAGACCTTTTGAGAGACAGGCTGTGTTTCTCATTAAGGTATATAGACTCAGGGAAGCTGTGATGGGTTCAGGCAATTTTCCCTGGAAATCAGTTGCAATATTGGCAGTTTCAAGGATATACATTTCATCCCTCTCAGAGGGAGCTTTTCCAGGGGTCCTTAGTATGGAGTGAAGCTGTGTGAGGGGGGTTGGAGGAAACCTGTAAAAAGACAGCTGTTTTAATTTTTTGCATAGCTGGATTTCCTAGTATATAGGTCTGGCCACTCTTGTAAAGTAGCTGTTTTTGGAACGGAACAGAATTTGCACATATCTTGTCAGAGGTAAGTAAATTGAAAGGAGAGGAAACAGAAGAATATCTAGTAGGAAAAGGGTACCTATGAGGTAGAAGGCAGCTTACCTGAATCATAGAACTCTTGACTTCTACGATCAGAAAGACTCCACTGATCATAGGTTGTACTAGGTATGGGGTAAGGTGCTGGACTCCTGGGAAGAATGACAGACACTCATGATTCCTGTCCTCTGAGAACTACCACAGGTACACCAGGACACACACACACACACACACACACACAGCCTGCTGGATATAATAGCACAAGTACTAATAATAGCAACTAACATTTGTTGTGGGCTTATTGTATTCCAGCAATTTAAACTGTTAAGTAATATTAACTTAGGTTCATTCAAACCTGCTGGACTAGTGATTGGGATTATCATCCCCAACGTGAGACATGGGTGGTAAAATAGCTCATCCCAGGTCACCTGGGATGTGGAGGAGTGGGACTCAGCTGTAGGCCTCTGGCTCCTATACCGACACTCAGGACCTCTGCTCATCGCTTCCTCTGGCTGATCCTGTAAATATGGAGCACTCTGAGGGCTTCTGGCAGTGCCTGTGTTGGCTCCTAATTCCCAGACCCCTGTCTGGCCAGCCTGGCATACTTCCCCAGCCTCCCTTCCTCCTGGAATCCAGGGCAGGGCTGAAAAATGTGAAGCCAGCGGGGTGAGGGCTGGGAATGAGAGTCCTTGGTTCAGAGGAAGTGGTCTTCTTCGTCCCAAGACCATCATTCAGCAAAAATGGGCTTCTCTGGGCCAGGTTCTGTGATGGATGCTGGAGAGACATCGTGAACACTCATGACAATGTTCCTCTTCTTTTGGATCCTGTGTCTAGTTGGGGCATTAGGAAAAATAAACCAACCAACCCACATCCAACAAGTGCTATGCAGTGCACTGAAACTGATGATGCCACTCGGAGAGACGAGTGTCAAACTGAACAATCACCTAAAACCTCACAAAGCTGTGATGTTAAACTTGAGATCTGAATATCAAGAGACTCAGCCATGGGATGATGGGAAGCAAGGGTGTTTGTGGAGGTGAGACTGCTTATGACAAGGCCCCATAGGAGGGCAGGGGGGAAACTGCTTGAAGTCAGAGACTGTTTTAGTTTGAGCCTGGTTGGTGGAGAGGTGGGATGGAGACAGGGTGAAAGAGGAGGCTGGGATGAAGTCAGGATTTTTTTAAGTGCACTGGAAGGCCACGGAGGTTGGAAGTGTGGTGGGGACATGATCTGATGAGAGGCCACCATTGCACAGACACTAGCTGTCTATTCTGGTACTAGGTTCCTAGCAGGTGCAAACCTCAAGGGCAAGGTCATGAGGCCCAACAGTCAGAGCCGGACCAAGGAGCAGGGCAGCTCTTTTGTTCACTTTCTATTCTTCAAGCTTTGGGGCCTTGGCCCTATGCCAGCCACTTTGCAAAGCACTGCGGATCCCAAGTAATCTAGGATCCATCCCTGACCTGAAGAACTTCACAGGCTCTGTTTTCTGTAAGACAGGGAAGCGAATGGGCTAGCAGGGATGTGAAGGCCAGTGTAAAGACGTGGGAAAATCTGAGTCCCCTGGCCTTTTGTGAGATGCACCTGAGACAAATAGAAAATAAGAGTAATTTTCTTTTAGGTAATTTTAATTAAAATAACACAAATAATTGTAAGGCAATGTAATAAATGTTAATGGAACAATTAAATCCATCTATTTAGGAAGACTCACAGGGAAGGTAGCTAGATAGTGAGTAGAGGCCAGACCTGGGGAGCAGAGGGCTGGAGGAGGTACTCTTGGCATAAGGTTGCTTGTCTTGGGTGGCCAGGGTGTGTGGGGTGGAGGAGAGGAGCGGAATCAGGTCATGCTTGGGAAAAAAAATCTTTGATATTCCTTTATGCAAATGTTAAAGCCCAAACTTTTAGTCAAGCCCTTATGAGCAGATGTGTTAGAAATTCTCAGATATATTTAAGGTCCTAGAAGCTAGAAACTTAAAAGACTTTTCACTAGATTGGGTCTGGGATCTGGTGGAGAAAAAAAAAAAGTCTACCGTACCACCAAACAAAAACAGCGGGCTCCTCCTAAATGCCAACGTGGGTTAGACTTCCCTCTAGTGGCCAAAAGCAAAATGACAGACCCGCCCGTCCCAAACAAATGATCCTGCTGTTCACTGATTATCTAAGCACGTTTATGGTGCTTTACTTGGTGTATGTACAGTTTGGACAACTGGTAAACATCACTTCTCCAGTATTTCCATCTACAAGTAACTCTTGAGTTGGTATTACTCAACCACCAGCTTTCACTTACTGAAAAACCGCTACCCTCTGGACTTTTCAGCACCTGGCTTGCATTTGAGATGTCTGTGGGAATGTATCTCTCTGCCCATGCATGCTGTGAACTTTTAGAAGGAGACAGTCTGATTTATCACACTCTGTGTTTAATAGTGGAGAAAGAATGTTAATTATAACCAAGCAAAAGTGGCCAGCCTTTAATGCCTGGAGTGTGAAGCACAACTCTTAGGGGAGAGGAATAAGAAATCATGATAAGCAAGGTTGCTGCCCCTGTTGATAGCTAAAATTCACTGCATGTTTAATGGACCTGAGTGCTTGACCTTTTGTGTCTCCGTATATTCATTTGTCAAGTGCAGATAATAATTCTTATTGCATAGAGAACTAGAAGACTTAGCTGAGTTACAATATGCATGGCATGATTGAAAAAATACTGTAAATGTCTAAATTAAAAAATTTAAAAATGACATTGCCATTATTACCTCTACAGTGCTTGTCTTTGCATTGAACACACTTACCACATCATGGTGACACTTTCTGGAGCAGTTCTGGAAGTCCTCTTCTGTGAGTGTCTTTAGCTGTGCTGTCATGGCTGCCTTGATGTCTTGAATCAGTTCAAAATGTTTACCTTTCATAGTCATTTTGACTTTGGGGAAGAACCAGAAGTTGCGCCATACCAGATCTGGTGAATACGATGGTTGAGGATGCACTGTAATGTCTCAAGCCTAATGTTCTATTGGGATGCCACTTGATGTTCCTTTATCCCCACAGCCTTGCCAACATTTGTTATCCATTGAATTCTTGATGGCAGCTATTCTTTCTGTGACATGAAATCTCAATGTTGTTTTAATTTGCATTTCTCGAATGACCAGTGATGGTGAGCATTTCTTCATGTATTTATTTGCCATTTGAATATCTTCATCTGAGAACTGTGTGTTCATCTCCATTTTCCATTTTTGGAGAGGGTCCTTGCATTTGGGGGGCTTGGTGTTTTTCAGTTATTTATATATTTTGGATATAATAATTAAAATTATTTTATTTTGAAAAGAATAAAACTGAAAGAAACAAAACAGAATAGAGACAGTCAAAACAAAATAATGAATGTGATACAAGGCTTCAAACCAGGATAAAGGAAACCAAAAATGGCTACCATGATGCCTCTTGTTATCTTCAAAATAACTTCCTATACCATCAGGCACAATAAAATCAAACAAAACAGAACAGAATAAAACCAATAAAAACAAAACAATGAAAGCAATACAGGACTTCAAAGACAATAGGAATACAACAGTGGCTACCATAATGCATCTTGTTATCTTCAAAGTGGCTGCTTATACCATCAGACATAATAAAATCAAACAAAACAAATAGAATAAAATCAATCAAAAGAAAACAAGTAAAGCAACACAGGGATTCAAAACAAGATAATTGGAAATCAATAATGGTTATTATAATACATTATGTTATTTTTGAAATAGCTGTCCATGCCATCAAATATGATAAAATGAAACCAAACTAAATAGAATAAATCAAGCTAAACAGAACAATGAAAACAATCCAGGGTTTCAAAACAGGATATAGATTAACAGTGGCCACTGTCTTCTCCCTCTAGACGTCTCCTTCCCTTTCACCTTCACAGCACATCTATTGTACATTTTGGATTCCACTATCTCCTTTAGTTGTTTATACTAGGGAGACAACACAATGTTCACCCATATGACTTTGAACCATTTTATCCATGAGTATGATCTCAGGTTATATCCATTTACCTACAAGAGCCTCAAGGTTATCTTTCTTTATAGCTGAGTAGCTTTCTATTGTATAGAAATGGCATAACTTTCTTATCCATCCTGCAGTTGATGGGCAAGCTACCCCTACTTTTTTTCTGATTCCCTATCACATAAAGCATTGTTTTCTTTGCTTTGACTGTCTATAAATTTCCTTTTGAGTTAAATGTGTTTCTTGAATAAAGCATATTGATGGATCTTGTCTCCTGATTCATTCTGCCTGTGTTTCTATTTATTGGTGATTGAGGTCATCTACATTAATGATTATGGCCAATATGCACTGTCTTGTCTCTGCCATGCTATTTTCCTGCTGTTGACTGCCTACTTTTTCCCTCCATTCAATTGTCTGCCCCACTCAATGATCCCTCTCTGCCACTGTTCCTTGAACCATGGTCTTTTATTTCTCTCTAGAATAACTTTCAGTATTCCTTGTAGGGTTGGAGTTGTGGTCATGAATTCCTTTAGTTGTTCTTTGTCATGGAAGAATCTTGTTTCTCCTTTAATTTTGAGAGACAGTTTTGCAGGGTACATCAATCTGGGTTGGAAGTTGTTTTCTTTCAGGACTTGAAATATTTAGAGAATTTTATGCCTAAGGTGAACTTTGAAGAATGCATCGCCCACTTTATCCCTCCTCAATATGACAGCTAGGGTAGTTGGTACCCAGCTCAGAGATGGGTACTCCAAACTCTTCTTGAGTCTTGATGGTTTGTGTTGAGAAGTCTATTGTGATTCTGATGAGGTTTTCTTTATAGGTGGTCTGTTTCTATTCTCTAACAGCTTTTAATATTCTGTTGTTGTGTTGAATTTCTGGAATCCTGATTATTATATGCCTAGGTGTAGATTTATTTTGGTTATGGCTAGTTGGAGTTCTATATGTCTCAGTTATATGTATATCACATCCTTTACCTATGTTTGGGAAGTTTTACTTCCGTAAATAGAATTTTAATATCATTTGTGTTGACCCCTGATATGTCCCTGACATATAGTATTCTTTTTTTAAAAATAATTTTATTTAAAGAGAAAAAAACAAAACAAAACAGAATTACAAAGTTAAAACATATAAAGTAGACATTCAAACAGTGAGACTGTTAACAGCTCTGCCCCACGATCTGACAAAAACAGCAATATGGTCATCCATCTTACCCACTCAAATATACATGCAATTATATCAAAAGGGTAAAATTAAACACAACAAAACAGAGCAAAGCGGATCACAAGAAAGCAATGTAAGAGACAAAAATTTCAAAACTAGACAATCGGAGATATTCAC